>JBCAUA010830286.1:0-14224 GCA_038406235.1 Peronia verruculata
TGTAAAACGGGTACCTGATGTATATCAGGGGAAGTACAGTGGCGCAGCACTGCGGCGACGCGGTCTGAAATGGCCAAGACAATTTCCCCTCTTGGGTGGTCAAGGGATGGTACTTTTACTTTACTTTTTACTTTACAACACAGACAGGCTAGGTTCACCTTTCTTTAAAATTGTATTTATTTAAACAAAATTCTGATTTTACTTTATTTATGTTATTCAATAATTAATTTATCATTTATTTCAACTAATTCATATTATTTGTTTATTTATTTCTTTGTCTCGCTACTTGTTCACTCGTTCATTTATTCACTCTGTCTGTTGCTTTCATTTAATGACTTTTGCCATCCGCTAACAACACTAAGGCCAACATATGTACATGTAGTATGTCTTGTTGCCTGCAGAGGATCCTACTGATCAAAAGTTTGTGTGCTGTCCTTGTATTCATCTACCAACTGTAGGATCTCACCTCTACACATCAGATCTGGTTTCCATTTAATGTATATATAGCCTGCCAAAATGAGAATACATCTTGACAGAAAATCCCGAGATCCCAGCAATTGTTACTGATACCTTAGAGACCAAAAGTTCAGACGAAGACACTCGTTCATTTTCTTTTAATGACAATGATAAAAAAGAAGCAAATGAGGCAAAAAAAAAAAAAAGAGGAAAAACAGTAGAACTAAGCACAGCACAACAATGAAAATAATAACAAAACATACAAATATTCTACAAATGCAGCTATGCATAATCTTGAAATGAAAGGGGAATACAAATTCCACAAACCAAAGATGTTCATTCTAGTTGCTAAATAATACACCATCTGATTCCAAGACTGTATATTATATATACAACATGAAAAAAGGATATTCCAAACAAATGAACACTATGCCATGCCAAATGCACAGAAATAGCATAAACATAAAACAAACTTTGATACAGGCAAACAATTGAGCACACCAACAAACAAATGTACAGGACATTCCAGCGATTGAAAGCATGTTTCGTTTGGTTTGTAAGGCAGACTGTGGCTCAAGACTGAGCCAAGTGCATGTTTGATAAAAAAAAATATCAGACCTGTGTTGGCAGATCTGATGATGGTTGCTGTGTGAATGGAAATGGTTTTCACCAACTCTGTTATTTTGATTTGCCAGAGACAAGGGATAAAGAACAAAACGTAAGGAAGGTGGGAAAAAAAAAAATCACATTTGCTTGTTCACTGCTCCTTCTATGTGGCAAAGGCACGAACCAGATTGATCAAATAACAACCCCCTTATTGATTTGACAGACATTTCTCAACTCTCACACCTTTTACAAAACCTAGAGACAAACTGGCCCATTAGACAAGCTGACTAAAAATGTGCATGGACAAGATAAATGGAAAGAGTGAGTGTCAGTGTGAAAGGCTCAGAGAAAGAGAAACTGATATAGAAAGAGAAAGAGACACACAGGCAGGCACACAGACAGACAGGTCTCAACTTACTCAGTTTGCAAATTTTGTTCATGTTGCTTCTCATATATAAATTCTGTCCACCCACCCTTTAATAGAATTCATTATTCATTACCCCCACCCCACTCCACCCCAAACACACTCTCTACATCTTCTTGTCAACAGGCCCATGAGCCCACTACTTTAACACTATGCATGCTGAGCAGAAAAACATGCCAAATTTCAAATTCATAAAAAATACCCAAACAAACTTCACTAAATTTAATGTAAACTAATTGCTACAGGCTAAAAGTAGTAAAATGCCTTGATAGGCATTGTTAAGGTAACAGGAATAGTGAAAAACAACTTCATCTAACAATTAATTTACAATTATTGAACCCAATGTCATTTTTTTTTCTCTGTTTGACTATTCCCCTTTTGCTCTCTCTTTCTCATTCTCTCTCTCTTTCCCTACTTCTCTTTCAACAGACATGCCCATAAAGCTACTCTTTAATCTGTACATGCAGCGACATGCCATGATCTTTCATTGTCATTAACAAAAATATAACTGTTTTGTACAAGCTAAACTGATCATGGCATAACAAGTAGTATGCCATCTGGTTCCATGAACGGAAAATGTGGCTAACGAGTGTATGGAAACTGAAACCATGGTCGTGAATCATACATTTGTTATAAGTAGATCTAATACATTTTCCAAGGTACAAACCAAAAAAAAAAGGGAAACAAAAGAAAAGAAAAGAAGAACCCATTTCCAGGACTAACTTTGTGTTAACAGCAAATGCAAACAAACATTTTGTTCAGAACAGGATCTCATATTTTCTACTGTTTGTGAACACATTTTTTGACTTGGTGGTCCCAAGAAATTAAAATGAATAGAGATCAGAATAATTCGATCTCTTTAGCAATAGCTAGCGCGGAGGCTCAACAAGTGAACCTCGAAACAAACATGAACAAAGTCTTGAAATGAGATTAATTGAACTTAAAAACTTTAAGAACAAAAGACTACACAAGTGAGAAAACTGAACTTGAAAAAGCAGAAACCTTTAAATGTTAATCCGCACCTTATTCCCGAAGCAGACTGTTACGAGGGGCAAATGGGGACAGAAACAACATTTCACACATTCTCAAATAAAGCTAGAGTTTTACATGCAAGCTGGTCAGTTTCATAGGGTCCAAAGCTGAACGCCTGAACACACTGTTCAACAAAAAGTGGAAATACTGAAAATTTTGCTCCTTTTCAATAAAGAAAGCTAATGTAATGTGAGATTATTATGACAATGGTTTGAAAAAAAAGAATCTATTGGATGTTAAAATGATTATTGTTTGGTTTTTGAGATGACCCTTGACTCAACATTTCTGCAGTGTAAATGATTATAAAGAAGTGTTCTATAGAAACTATCCTTATTAAATTTAAGGCACCATTTCTGGCTTTCTGAATGACAGATCACATTAGTTCATTACTGAATCGTAAACAATATTTCCATAACCATGATGATGATTGATTTTCCTACAAACACAACAATAACAATAACAATGATAACAAAAAAAGACCAATCTGGTAAAAGCTGATCAAAACCTGTGGTTCCCTCAAACAGATTTCTATTCTTACAAATGAATGAACTAATGATGCTTTTGTTTTTCTTTTTTTTTCATTCCAAAATAAAAATAATATTTTCAGTTAAAAGTTTCTACATGTTTTAGGGCAAAAAATGAAAACCATTCATTAGCCTTTTTTCATTCAGTGGTTTGATAATAACAAAAACCAACAAAATAATTCTAATAGTATGACAGTAACCAACATCCTGAAAAGTAATGTGTTAAGAGTTAAAAACTGAATATGTTATAAAAATTTTGAGATGTAATTAGCATTTTACCTCCATCATTTTGATTTCATGTCTGTGCTGAAGGCATCTACTGTTCTCTCACATACATTGTTGTGTTACCTTAGAGGCAGGCTCTGGTTGCCCTATTTTAAACTTTTAGTAATGCACAGGTAAACTTTCTCACAAGCACTGGTGATAAATATTCCTGGTTTTAATATTTTTAATGTTATAAAGCATTTTTCCTCAGACATAATGCTCATGTAATATCACAATCAGTGGCAAGCTTTTTATGCTACATACTTTTACGGGACATACTAAACTACACGTAGATAACTGACAGGGATTCTGGTGCGCTCTATTCTCAGCCAAGGTGACAGACACGGAGGTCTATGATATACAGAAACACTGGTTTCCTGATAATTTTGTCCGCCCACAGTTATTTCAAGCAGTAGGAAAAATATAAAAACAAGAGAGGTGAAAAATGGATGAAAGCCTTACGGGGGTGTTGAACCGCATCTTCTTCAATTTCCTCCAGCACTGTTATGATAATACAGAAACGATAATATCATCAGTAGGTGGTGGTCATACAAAAAAAAAAAAATAAGATACAGAACAAAACAACTCAGCTCTATAACTTATAAATAGAAACAACAACAACAATAGCAATAACAACAACAACAACAACAACTAAAAACACCCGACATAGCTTGACATAATAAAACCAAATAAACCAACGCATAAAAAGGTATATTAATTAGTAATTTTAAGAAAATGAGAATAGCATAAAGAGAGCTTTAGTCATTCACTACTAAAAAACATGAATGCAAAATTGAACAAGCCACTGAACTGCCAAATTTACGATGTAAACTTTCTTTCAACAAAGATTAAACAGACAACTTTGAAGCTCCAAAAATGTCTCCCTCTTTTGACGATAGCTAATGTTCTCTTCCACATATTGTATGTAATGTTGCTGTTTATAATCAGATAGATCAGAGTCGGACTGAAGTTTTGTATTATTTTAGTGCTGAGTAAAATATTTTCGGGGAGAAAACAACTAAGACTGTTACATTTCATCGTGTAAACGGCCCCCTCTTATAATGGTTGGCCCTTTTCAGGCATTAAACACTTCATTAAGTCACAGTTTTCTTTTCTTTTTTTCTTTTTTTTTTTTTTGTAAAGTTTTCATGCCACAGCATTTTTTTTCTTTCATGCCAACAGTTCATATCACTGAATTTCACCACTAAAATGTTAAATACGTGTACATATATCATTTTGTATCCTGGTATTTTCTCCAGAGCTGTTCAGGCAATTGCAGTTCTTTCTAAATGTTTCTTATAGCTGATACATTTGATGGTATTTTCTTATCAAACACACCACAGAGCTGCATTTCCTCAAGTCAAAGATGTATACAGGTGCAATTTCTCATGGAACCATTTCCTAAGGTCAAATTTTTGCACATCTTCAGCCACTTCTTACGAGGATTTCAGGATATGATTAATGACAAAGAAAAAAAAAAGAACATTAAAAAAGAACAAGAAAAAAGGAGAAGCTCCAGCAAATACAACATTTTGATAGTAAGAAGACAAACCAAGCAATGCAATATTTATCTGAATAGTTACTTCTACAACCCATATAAATTTGGGGCCATTCCATGTTTTGCTAAACTGGTGGAAAAAAAAAAAAAACCAAAAACATTAAGAGGGAGATTTTCAGTGACCACAACAAACTTCTAGTGCAGATGGAAACACTGAAGAAGAGAATTACCCTTTTCTTCCTCTTCTTCACAAGCCAGGTCCACAACAAATGATAACATCAGCAATAACCTTCTACACCCCAATTTTTTTTTTTTCTTCGATGATTTTTGGGAACTCAATGATATATTGTTTTTCTCTATGCATCTATTCCTTGATATCCAGAAAGTCAGATTTTTAAGAGAGCCATTATTAATCTAGCTTGGCTATTTGTTTTATTATTTACACACTGTGTCACGTTTTTGGACCATGTTGCTTCTGAGCTGACACAAACAGACTACTGCAACAGTCAAATAAAGAGTTAAATGCTGCAAAAGATCTCTCTTGAGTGTTTTATATGGAAAGATCAGTAAAAGGGAAGGGAGGAGATGGAGAAATGGATTGTTAAGAGAAGGGTGTGATGTTTGCACAAAATAGCTCTCCCAGATACAATACCCCTATAAGGCTGAAGCACAACGACAAAATAGTGTACCACCAACACCTACATGAATATATCGATAAAGGACCTGAAAATAGCAGGAAGCTTAGCTGTCTAAGATATACAACCCACACCAATAACAGACAACACCAGACAACATAAAGATATGTCCACATACATAGATCATAATATATACATATTAACTTATACAATGGATCCTCGGAATGTGAATGGCTTGGTCTAGAAGCAAACTGGTTTACAATCAACCTTTGACTTTGAGAACAAATTTTCCCTTGATTTATGAACAATGATTCAGAATTAATGCAAGTGTCCCACCACCCACACTTCCATGGATAACATGCTAAAGTTGCATTTGTCAAGTACACATGTGCATCAGCATGGTCTGCTACTTTGTATTCTTTCTTGATGAGTTAGAGTTGCACATATTTATGCCCCAAGGGGATTTCCCTTTGAAGCAATAGCATTTTTGTTTCCCCATACATCAATCACTACATGTGTAAACAATGAAGGTACAGTGCAATTTTTCCTGAAGCTTGTGTTACTGTGTATTTGTCTCTAGGAATACGTACATTTTAATTAAATTGTATATGTACTAATTAGAAAAATACTTAAATTGTAAAAGTACTAAACATGTTTTGCTGAGGACGAAACGAATGACAGTAACTATACTGACTCTTATTTCAATGTTTCGGGTTATAAACAATTCAGTTTATGAATAGAGTCCCAGAGTAGATGAGGTTTGTAAAACAAGGATCCACTGTATATACATGTATATTATTATGTTAAAAAATACTGTACTAACGAGGTCCTTCTCAACATTTGAAAGACAGTAGTCTTTTTTGACTGTCTTTAAAAAAAAAAAAAAAGAGGCTAATCTCTGCACTAGATGTGTAGTGCAATTCAGATTTGCCCAATATAAAGTTCAGAGAGAATAAATCTGGCAAGAAAGGAGTAAGAACCAACAACTAAAAGCAACAGTAAAAGGAAACAACAGGAACAGCTAGGCCAGGAAGTAATACGTTATGATAACAAAATTAATCATGTAACTCTACTTCCGACAGAAAATTTGCAAAGCTGAGATAATCAGTTCCAGCTGTATCAAACTGTTAAAAGACAAAGTATATTAATATATTTTACTTAGGACAGCTGAATAGTTAGATACCACTATATAACCCAAAAGCATATTCAGAGAGAGAAATATAATACAATGCAGCTACAGGAACAAATGTTAGTCCAGGCAGCTCCTTTGAAAATCTAGAGCTGAATATTCACTAACATAAATTACATCCTATTGGCTATATGCAAAAGAGAAACTGATGTACAGTGTAGTTTAAAACTGATAGAACATCGGGAAGACTAATATCTATTCACGAATAAAAGAAGATGTTAAAAGAGCTCTGACAGTTCCACTTAAAAAAATAAAGATGCCCAAGTAAGTAATCTTGGCTACATTTCAGACCACGAGAAAAATGATGGAATAATGAACTGAATTTGTTTCATCTCGGTATATAGTTATCAATGGAACAATGAGATCATTTCCACAGGGAAAATTGCAGGGAAACTGCAAAAGAACAACGAGATCATTTCCAAAGGGAAAATTGCAGGGAAACTGCAAATAGACTAATGTCTACCACAACAACTAAATACATGTATATATTGGGATGAACGAAGAAGAAAAGAAATCTGTTTCCATAAGTGGAAAATAGAAAAGAAATCTGTTTGCATAAGTGGAACATTTTTATACAATGTTTACTGATACATATGGTAGAAAGATGTGCTATAAATGACCTGAACCAAAACTGTTAAACAGGAACTGAATAAACTTAATATGATAAATGCAAGGAAAAGAAACGCCAACCAAAACTTGCAACAAAGTTACTCTAAAGAGAAGGGGATAACTCAATGCTGAAAAATTGATGACAACTGTGATATCACGGCGCTACTGACTACATGTTCTCACCCATATTCTGTTGCCATGGTTCCCCCCAATCTTTGGATCAGTAACAAAAAGGAAATTGAGATATATTACATTTGATAAAACTATGAACCTAGTCAATCTGTAACAGCATACTGACAAATGAGCACAACTTATTGACTGAAAAAATCTACTTCATTCACACCTCAACATATCTAACAACAACATGTTTGACAAGAGTTAGACCACCATGAACAAAAACAAAAAAAAAAAAAAACATTAAAAAAAAAACAAACATGAAAAAGCAATTACTTTCTTCGAACTTCCAGCCAAACTAAGCAAACAATTTTACAAAAGGTATAAATAAACAGGAAGACGCAAGACTGTTCTACATTTATTCTCCTCTCTAAAATTCTCTAAAGACATCGAGACCACGGTACATCACATTATTTATGATACTAGCAGTGAGAAACTTCCCTATATTCAATACCCAAACATGCCATTAAACTCTTACAGAAGGCATAGGCATTACAAGAATGATGATCTCATCCAGCTTTTTCTTCTACTACATACTACCCCATAGCTTGTGGTGATCATAGTTATACCAAGGCGGCCCACGTCTAAGGGGGCTGAATGGCTTTTCCATATAATGGTAACAGTCTATATCACCGCCATCCCTTTATGTGAAATATCCCACAGCCAGTCAAAATGAGTCATATGTTGATTATCCACTAAACTGACTTTCTACTAGCACCTAAAATCTTAATTCATACACTTTCATGTGCTGAGCACTGTGAGCTGGCTTGACTGTAGTCAAAGATAGTACAAACTGATGAGACAGAGTACCAACTCAGCATCAACTAAAATTAGGAGAAAAACTAGCAAAAATTAGCAACTTGGCACACATATCTACATATTCACATGATATAATCTGATTTTAAGAGCAAATACTTTCATTGTCAGAGATGAATGTTATTTCAATTTTTGCACAATAAAAACATTGGTATCAGATCATCCTCATTACATTCAATCTATCTTGTTTCTGTTTTAGTCTAGTGATTTACGGCTCATTCCAACAGCCAGCAAGACATATTTCAATTGAAGTCTTTTTCAGTAGTTGATATCAGGATAGAAAAACTGACAAGAAAAGAACATTCCAGTGACAGAACCAAACAACCAGTTCCAAAACTTTAGTGATGTAAACATCCCAAAATGCAACAGCTAGGTAAGCATGTGTGATGGAAAAAAAAAAAAACAACACTTCTGCTCACTGATGAGGACTGTAAAACTGTAGACAAGATCAAGAATGCCCTTACTGACAAGAGCATGAGCTGTTCCATAGAAGCCCTCTTTTTCTTTTTCATCCATATCCAAAATCAGCATTGTTTCTACCATTCATATTCGCATCATATAAAGGTAGACAGTTGTCAGATGGCCTATTTGTTTGACCTATTGCAGGCTTTTCTTGTTTCCATCAATCACTTCATTTTCACACACACTGTACTTGTGGTAGGCATTGATGAGACCACTTTTGAATTCATTATGTTGCTGGAAGATAGAACTAAACCAAACAGCATTGTTCTCTTTGTAAATTTGTTTGACTGTAACTTAAGTGTTAGACCCACTGTCTGGGTCATTTATAATAATGTAAAAACACAACTTCCTTTCCACACTTACTACAGCAAGGAAATCACCCCACAGATTATAGATTATGTAATCCTAACACCCCCCCCCCCCCAAAAAAAAATTGAAGTGAAAATAATAAAAAAAAAAAGTCTGCATATTTTATATTTTTTTTTATGCATATGGATGTGCACTGGAACATTACCTATATATGAATAAGAAACTGCTGTTGAAATAATCTCCTTAAAGAATATCTGGTTTTTGGAGAAACTAAACAAGAAAAAAAAAATACTGCAATCTTTTATAAGGTGAGAGAGAAAAATGTTCCACAGATATGACCTGATTAA
Organism: Peronia verruculata; assembly: GCA_038406235.1. Taxonomy (NCBI): domain Eukaryota; kingdom Metazoa; phylum Mollusca; class Gastropoda; order Systellommatophora; family Onchidiidae; genus Peronia; species Peronia verruculata. The sequence goes on from JBCAUA010830286.1 coordinate 9,346, forward strand.
TCTGTGCCACTGCTCAACAACATGACAAAGATGGAGATATTCCTGTAGTAAGGAAAGAGAGACTTTTTTTCTTGGTATACGCTTTCTTTCTGAACTCCAAAGTCTATAGGATTAATTGCCACATGTAAGACAATATTGTAATGATCAATAACACAACAGCTTTGCCATATTAATATACGCTGAATAAGCATACCTGCAGTGTGAAATTTTCAAAAATTCATGCTGACGTTGAATTTTGCCACATACCGGAATATTCTTTGCCTGATACTGAAAGTTAAATTTTTGCCAGCAAGCCTTCAGCCATGTTCTCCCCAATTTGACATTTTTATGTGCAAATATTACACAAGATTATTTTCATTAGCCTGTTAATGGTAGCTGTGTGGCATCAGGTTCCTTTTCCTTTTCCTCCAACATGCAAAAGAACCAGAGTAAAAGAAGCTGAATTGAATACTCCTTCAAAGCCCATAGGTAGGACTAGATTTGATTGACAAGATATGTCACTTCCTGATCCAAGAGGCCAAGGGACCAATGAGTTACTGAAACAAAGGGAGATTCTGGGGTTTCCCATTCTTCTGGTAGGATCTGAACTGGTGATGTTCTCATAAGAGTATAGATGCCAAACTCCTTGGCCATGATGCCCCTCAACCCCACACAAACTCAAATCTAACTGTAACAGCTTCAACAGCCAACAGAACAAATGAACATAATATCATTGTACATCCAATTCTTTCCTAACAACATGTTGAACTGGTGTAAAATTACATAGGAGCAAATGAATGGAAAAAAAGAGTCCTTGTCTTCCTTGTAAATAGGAAGTAATACAAAGTAAACAGATCCTGGACAATGTTTGTGCTGCCCCGTAAGAGTTAGCAGAATTATTTGCACAACTATTTGTAAGCATTAAGAGATGTTGATTAAATCATACCAAAAGCTTTGATAATTAACAGTTGGAAATTAACTCATTGCAGTCAAAAGTTGACTGAAGAACACCTTCATCAAGGAGACCAAAAAACCCAAAAGCCTGCGGGGACAATATTTGGTGGGTAATAATTTGTTAAAATGAAGCTAAACTACAAACAACAGGGAAAATGGTTACTGTGTTAAACCATGATATAGAAAGTCATGGTAACATAACCCCAATGTTATTAAACAATGAAAGAGGTTGGTAGTAGAGATAATACAGGTACACTTTAAAGAGGAAAGGACAAGGGTGGGGGTACAATGAAACGGACTTACTGAGACAACAAATGTACATACAACATTCTAGAATAACAATACAGACTATGCATAGATTCTCATAAGGTTTCACTAATTGTTTGTGATTGAACATGACTGACTTCAGCTTTTCAACAAAACCTGGATAACAGTAAAGATGGATCATGAGAAAACAAAAACAAAAACACCAAAAAAGAACAACAACAACAACAACAAATGACATGAAGACTGCCTTGCAATGAGCATGGGATGTTACAAAATGATAGCATGACAATTCACAATACCTAGAACTAGTACAAACATTTTTACCATAGCTACTGATAAAGAAGAGTGAGGGAACAAGAGCAAAGGACTGAAGGCAGATGAAGATGACAGCACTGACGTGGATGTAGACAACAAACACCCACCTCTGGGAGCCTGGTTGCAGAAGAAAAAGGAAGACAGTGGCTTCATCAGCATATCACTGCCAAGAGGCAGGTGAATAGTCCTGTAGTTTCTTTGGTAAGCTGTGGAAATAACAAAAAATGACAATAAAAATGAAACTTGTTGACTTATCCAAGAATGTGTTGATAATAGGTTTTGTTTTTCATCAATCAAATTACCTCCTTTTATCAAGCATTCTTAAACAAGTATTAATGAAGCAAAAAAAAAACAAAAAAACCCACTACTCTTGTTTCTGTTTGAAATGCTAATCCCAGAAAATTTTGACAAAATTACTGTAGTAAGAGGAAAACAAAGTTCCTTTCATCTCAACTGTTTTTTTTTTTTTTCCCCAGAATTTTTCCCAGAATGTCTTGCAAGCAAGAGTGAAAATATAACATTTTTCACTCTTTACATCGTTCAGTCAACAATCCTCATGCCCTTGGCAAAAAGAAATAATTAGCCTGGTGAAAAACATTCCTCCAGTACATTTTGAATCATGTAATGACATAAATAAAGAAATGGGCCAAGAAGGACTGACAACAGGTGAGCTTGAAATGCAGCAGTTGCTTCTTTATGGAGCTGTGAATGATTAATTAAACACTGAGACTCAAAATAAAGGTATAGCCACTTGCATGTTCCAGCTGCTTGTTTCATTAGTGATTAAGAGAATAGTCAAAAAAAAAAAAAAAAGAAGGGTAAAAGATTGTGCATTTTCCCATCTTAAGATCAGTTATTTTCCACTGATAACAACATACAACAGATTATCTCACACTGCCAGGATTTGGGAAAGATGACAATTTAAAAATAATGTATACAAACTATGAAATACATTTCATAAGTAAAACTAGTTGTATGAAACTGTGCTCATTATGACATTCCTGGCTGTGACAATGTTCTGGCTGAGCTGTACAAAGGACATTAACCTTTGAAACCTACAAATGTCAACGACCTGTTCTAAGTAAAGTACTTGATATATTTGGTACATGAGTTACTTTCAAATATCATACAATCGGTAGCCGGATAACTAGTCTTAATGTTGTCTTTCATGTCTAAGATGTCATTTCTTGAATTATCTTTATAGACACAATAGTTTTCCAATAGTTCCTTTGAACTCTTTAGTGTTATTCATCTATCAGTACATAAGGAGTTAGGGCAAGCATGATGAGTTGTTTACAGTTTTGAAAGACAGACATTTTAATATTAGTGTGCCATAGTAATAAACTGTGTCCCTTTATATCACAAATGATTATTCCAACTTCCATGACTTATTTGTGTAAAGGTATAAAGACTGATTACTGGAACAGATCAGTCTCTTCATACTTTGAAGGTTAATATATATAAGACATATTCAAAGCATGGATTCTTTATGGTGTGAAAATCATTCTATGGCATTCCTGACAATAAAAGAAAAGGCACTGGACAGATATTCCATGCTGAAATTTCATGCACAAAGACAGGTAGTCACACAACCTGTACATTTTCTTCCTAATTTATTTCTCAGTCCAATCTTGTCAACCTGAAGCATTCCTTAACCAGGAACATATAATGGATACCACATTAAAAGTCGCTTAAATAATGAGTCCTTGTGACTATCAGCAAAATATTTCCCTGTGCTAGGCAGATAGAGTGTATAGGACAAACATTGTAAAGAAGGTGGACAAAAAAAATATTCACACTCTCACTTGAAACAAGGTGATCTGAAAATTCTAAAAAAAAAAAACACAACACCACATTTCACATAATGAAAATTTTGCTTCCGATCGCAATGTTGTCTTCACAATTTTTCTGTCTAACAGGTAACAAATAACATATGCAAGTGATTTTCTCTTTCTCTACAATGCTTGAATTATAGGCCTACCTAATCTACCTGGTCACGGGAAGTGACCAAGTCGGTTGATAATAAGGGCTCACTGGTTTTCAATTATTTTAAACATGATACATAGTCCTAGACCATATAGGCAAACTATAAAGAACACAGGCTGTTTGCATGTGTACTATGCCAGCTTTCGACATGGGTCACATAATCAGAAATAGTTTGGCCACAAACATAGAAACAACGAGAAGAAAGTGTAACATTACATTTCTCTATATAAGAAACTGTAACTATGAAAGCCTTGGGGTAATGCATTTAGTAAAGTAATGTCATTTATGTTATAAACACAAAATGCAGCATTGCTGGATGATTGTCGGATAAATGATAACAGTAAAAATCTACAGGTCAAGTGGCAGTAATATACCATCTTCCAGCTTCACTCCATAGCAATAAAGACATTTTTGCACCCAAGCAGATTTAGTTATGAACTGAGAACAAATATCAAAAGCCAATGTAACAACCAATGCTATAAGCCAGTAAGTAACCAGCTAATGCACTAGTATTGTAAGTATTAACTAAAGATTTCTTTTATATATCTATCAAGCTGGGCTTTGTACAAAAAAATAACAAAGAAAAAAGAAAAGTAAATCAAAACAAAATGACTGCAAGAAACCACAGCAGTGCTGTTACTATCCATTACACAAACAGGTGATATATGTCAGTTAGTAGGCTTTTAATGATCCATGTAAAAAAAAAAAAAAGAAATACTACGCTATTCATGATCCATGTAAAAAAGATAGCAACCAGAATACAACTAACTCTATGTAGAATACACAATGTTCTCTCAGCTGGAAAGAATAATTATTATCAGAAGAGTTTCAGAAAGTGGGATCATTACCAAAAATATACATTTTATTTATATATATATAAAAAAAAAAAACAACAACAAAAAGCAACAAACTCAAAGAAAAATAAAGAGAGCGGAGGTCTCTGATCTGTCGTCTTTACTTTGAAGAATGTAATGGATGGATAAACGGATAAATGGGAGGTGGTACTAACTGCATAACCAACTAGCCTGTCCCCAAAAACCAGTTGTGAGTTATTATTTGCTGATGCTTATAGTTTGATCATTATCTGCTGATGCTTATAGTTTGATCACTTGAAAAGCAATTGATTTAGAACTTCACTTCTTCCAAATTTGGGACATTTGTTACTAAAATAAATTGGCTAGGAACTTCTTTCCCAGAAGAGAACCACATTTATCTAATATGTAAATCTGTAATGTGCAGATGACGATATATAAATTCCAATTACATGTATAACAAAAGCAGACAATGTTCTTAAGAGCACTGTGGGTCTTTATTTCAACCAGTGAGCACTGAGAGGGAGGCAGCGAAATGGGAAATTGGGGGGGGGGGGGGGGGGGGG
>JBCAUA010830297.1:0-14224 GCA_038406235.1 Peronia verruculata
GAGAGAGAGAGCGTATGTGTGTGCGTGTGTGTGTGTGTGTGTGTGTGTGTGTGTGTGTGTGTGTGTGTGTGTGTGTGTGTGTGTGTGAGCAAAGCAATAAATAGGGTTTGTTAACGAAACACCGTAACAGCTCCAGCACAAATTGGGGTTGTTTCTTACCAGCCCCATTTCGCCTTCGTCCTTCGCCAGACACATCGGCTACTGAACAAGTGCATTAAAGAAGGGCTTAAAAAATCACCTTTGTGTTTATTTATTTATTATGTATATATACTTTCAATCCTAAGGAATTAGAATTATTTCGGTTTTAAGTGCCTGCCCTGTTTTTCATGAGAGGAAGTTTTGTAGATGGAAATTTGGAATCTTGAGATTTTGAGTCTCCGTTTACTCTTCATCTGATTTTGACTGCCAAACATTACTGCTTTTTCCCATGCGTGAAAAAAAAGACATAAGATCTCCGAAATATATTCAACCTTAACTGAGAAAGCTAGATGTCGGGCTTCCCTACCTGTAACGGCAGAGAACCGTTGAGTCACTGAAAAAAAAAAAAAACGCAGCTTCTAAAATTCAAATCTCTCCTATCTCCCCAAAATAGGACCCGAGACTCAAATACGCCATATCCACTACGTGCGTTTTTCGCCAAACAGCAGGCGCCTAAACACACGGCCAAGGCGAGCCCTTCACTTTTCTGCTCTTGCTTGAAGTTCATCATGAAAACTTCGGGAAAATTCTTGGTGTGAGAAAACTGTGCTCTGCCTGAAGTAATGCTACATCTAAGGAAAAAAATATATTTTATTTTATTTTATTTATAAATTTTTCAAACAATTTTTTTTTCTGTTCTCCTTCTTCTTCTTTCTTCTTCTTTTCCTTCTTCTTCTTCTTCTCCTCCTCCTTCTGTTCATTATACTACTTGTTCAACAGCCCTATGTCTATCAAAGAGAATTTAGAAGTTGGCAACAAACAATCTCCATTGTTCCATTATTTGAGTCTTTTCACGGCGCTTCCCACCTTTTGTAATCCTGTTTAACCGTAGAAGTATCCAGGAATCAATTTTGTCAAAGACTGTGCTCAATATACTTGCATATGAATTATGGTCTTTTTCAAGTAATTATATTTCATAAATAATTCTATTTCAAAACACTCGTGTTGTAATATTACTTGTATTTCAAGCCTAAACTGCCATGATGGAGAAGATCATTGAAGAAACACTGGCACACCAGCAATTTCTTTCTGATACTTTCTAGTTTAAATACTAAACCTAGTTAGTTTTTATTCCGGGGAAACTGCAGGATAGTTAAGAAGATTATGAAGTAGGGTTATGGAATTTTGAAAACTGCAGGATAGTTAGGAAGATTCAGAAGTAGTGCTATGGGATTTATCAAAACTGCAGTATAAAGATTATGAAGTAGTGTTATAGAATTTTTCAAAACTGCAGGGTAGTTAGGGAGATTCAGAAGAACTGGTACAGATTTTTTTTCAGAACTGCAGGATAGTTAGGAAGATTCAGAAGTACTGGTACATATTTTTTTTTTTTTTTTCAAAACTACAGGGTAGTTGGGCAGATTCAGAAGTAGTGTTGCGGAATTTTCAAATCAAAGAAAGCTCCAGTCCGGCGTTTTCTCAGGAAAAGCGCTAACAGTCTTGTTGGTCTGAGAGAGGTTAATTAGACATTTACGGCTAAATGACCACGCAACATGCTGACCGCAGGAATGTATGTGTGCGTCCAGTTGCTTGGTTGACCCCTACTCCTTCTTGCCACTATATGGCCTGCCAAGCAGGTTAAACTGACCCAGAAAGATGGATGGAGTGCAGTCACTAGGTAGAGATCTCGTGCCGACCAAGTGGGAGGGGGAATGCATAATGGCACATGCTAAGTCGATTTTTCTTCTCCTCCCCCCACCCTTCTATTTTTAAATGCACCCTGCCACAATTATTTACACGCCACTCTTTTATCGCCGATCACTTCATTGTCCATATATATATATATATAATCAGTGTGTCTGTGTGTGTGTCTGTGTGTGTGTGTGTGTGTGTGTAACAACTGAAAATATTTGAAAATCTTTCATCGGTATATAAATAAAGATAATCAAAGGCTTACTTTCGAATTTTGATGTCGAATTTTGATGTTATAAAGAAAGCTCCAGTTTTGTAATCTGACCACTAAGAAATGTTCGAAATAGTAACTTCACCCCCTCCCTTTTCCCTACCTCTCCGCCCCCTCCCCCCTCCCTTTTTTTTTTTTTTAACCTCCTCCCTCCCACCAAACTTTCCAAATGATGTATGTGATTGTATGTGTGGTATGTATGTTCAAGACAGTTCAGGAGAGGACATGTGTAGACAGAAAACTAACAGAGGAGAAGAGGGAAAAGATAGGGGGAGGCGGCAGCCCGGGGGAGTTGAATGGGAAGGGGGGAGGGAGAGAGGTGTGAAACAAGATGTACAGACGGGAAAAATAGAGAGAAAACAGAAAGGAAAAGACGACGGTGATGTAAAATAGAAACGGCGGGAGAGCAAGCGAGAGAGAGAGAGAGATGTGAGGAGGTGGATAAGTTACCTTAAGGCGTCTGTTATAGGAGAAGATAGGTAAGAAGACTATGGGTGATAGGTGGAAAGTGTGAGTGGGTAAGGAGGACAGAGAGATGGAGAAAAGGAATGTAAGGGAAAAGGGAATGGATGAAGTTAAAGAAGAAAAAAATAAATGAAAGGCGGTGGAAGGAAAGGAGGCAATGCAGTTAGAGGAGAAGAGATGATGACAAAGAACGAAAGAAATGGAGAGACAGAAGGAAGGAGGGCAGGAAAATGAAAATATATGGAACAGATAAACGAACCGGGGATGGGGGGAGGGGGAAGGGAGAAAAAATGAAGAAGTTGGACGAGTAAGGAATTTAGGGAGTAGGGCGGAGGATGGTAAGGTAAATATCACACACCGAAATAATGGAAAAGAGGAAATAGTAAAGATAGAAGGCCAGGAGGGACGAATACCAGAGAGAAAGCTTGAGGAAAATAGAGGAATACAGATAGGAAAGGAAAGGATAATATTATAGCGGGAGGATAAAGAGTGGCAGGTTTTAGACTCTGCAGATGGCCACACAGGATTATGATAAGGCAGATCTTGCAGAATGTAGCTCAAATCCGGCCCACTTTGGTGAGCCTGAGATGAATAATTTGATGTAATAATAACCGCTTTTGGACAGCATAGTGTAGACATAGTGTCGTGGAAATTATCCATGTCCGCAGGAAATAAGTATCACTAAAAGATTGATGGTCTGCTTTATGGTATTTGCCTTAATAAGCAAATAAAGAAATATATTTTATTTATTTTAGCTTTTATTTGTTTCCATTGTGATTGAAGTTGTTGATATACTGCTAACATTTTATGCTGTCAATGTTATTGGCGTGGTACCTTTTCTCGAATCTTTGCCTGGACTTATCTTTGCAATCAAGCATTTTAAAATATAAAGAAGCAGTGATGTTACTGGCATCTCTGCGATTAACCAGCATTCAACAACAGTAAACTGGCATATCATCTATTCATTGACATGCTTATCTAACTAGCAAAGATATTCCATATGGGGAAACCTCGTTTTTCTGTTCGATCCTCCTTAAAAAAAAAAAAAAAAAGAAAGAAAAAATGTTTATCCCAGCTGTTGCAGCAAACGCTTTAAATTCAAACATTTTGCACTCATACACCCCGCTTCAGTGAGATACATATTAAACACTTTTTATCTGCGTAAACTGAAAATGGGAGCACATATATATGACTATTGAAATGAAAACATCAGAACCATTCGTTGTTACCAAAGCGATACAATGATTGGAACAGATGGCTGACGCTATGTATTGGCTATCAAGCAGAAGGTTATTTATTGATTGACATAACAGCATATAATCGTGTTGCTCATGCTTTAATATTGGACTATCGCCAAAATTCGTTTTCAATACCGATTTGAATAAATTCATTTTTCTTTGTAGTTGTTGTTCTTTTTCGTCATTGTTAATTTGACATGGATAGTGGGGACTTAACGATCAATGATACCCAGCCATACTTAGTGTTTAATTGTCGTATCAGGCGTGTTTTGAAAATATATTTTGATTTTCGTTTATTTGGATTTTGGGGCTTTAATTGTTTTCTAAATTATCTTGGTTCTCTTGGTTATTCTTAATATATTAGACTGAACAAACAACAAAATTAAATAAGAGGAATTAATCAAGCTGAAATTAATGAACATATCGGACAGCCAAATTTTCAAGGATGTTGGGCTTCTTGGCCCATAATTGTCATCACATCATCATCATCATTTTCAGGAGCGTCATTAAAGAACAGAAATACTTTCAACCGGTATTTAAAATTTGATTACAACGTCCACAGTCATGAAAAAACAAAAAAAAAACAAAACAAAACAAACAAATGAATAAATGAATAAATAAATAAATACAAATAAAATACAATAAAATGTTTCTTTTTTTTAAAAATGATAATAAAAGTTTTCACATTAATTTCTAGCTTAGTTGGTATGGTACTTCTTCTCCACACAGGGAACAGATGAAATTGAACCCTCACCATCACCATCGTCATCATCATCATCATCATCATCACCAGTATCAACAAATGTCTTGCGAGTTAGTAATGGTGATCAACAGTGTCTTCTTTTCCCAGCACCCAGTCAGCTGGCCAGTTTGACTAGGAAAGTCTTCCATTGAAACGTCCAGCTTTTAGGATTGTTACAGACTGTTATAATTGAGCTGTTTCTGCCCAATAATATGATTTATAAAGTTTTGACTGTGATTTTCTAACAGTTGTTTAAAGTTTAATTCTCAGCTTCCCTTTTTAAAACGTCTGAATTATCCTTCCGCTTCACAATAAACTCCATAATGCAGAGTCCTAAGAATCATAGAGCAAAGAGAAAGTTCCATGAACATGATCGCCAGTGTCCGTCACTCCAGTCTTTGAGATTCCTGCAATAAATAGATTGACTCAGTCAATTTGTCCCATTAAAGCTGAGATACCCGTCGGCATTTGATTGTGAAAAGCATACATAGAACCTCATGTAACTATCAAAGCCAGGACTGCATTCGGCTATAATAACAACATTTTCGTAAGTTTAAATATATCAAGTCTTCAAACTATATACTTCCAAATTATTGGCTGCTCAGTAGCCATTCACGGCGTTATGAAAAATAGGGGCATTTGCAATTGGTCATGACATGGCAACCTACTTTGCATGGCACTGATTTTATGATGAACCAATAGACTCATTCTGATGTGTAGAAGTCGTGACCACCTTCTGAAAGAGGAAATGTGATAGAGCATTTTAGTAGCGAATCCTGAAAGGACGGAGGCAAAGTCATCTCTTCAGATAGTGTTAAGAGATTGTGACAGTTGCACTATTTATAACTGTCACATCTGACATGTATGGCGATCTACTCTACAGGCTTTAACGATCAACCAATAGGCTCTTGCTTACCCACCGGTGCAGACTTGGCCAAAACATTTTTATTTTTCAGTTGTGTATAGAATATTTGAATCTAAGATATTAAAATTATCATACTTTTAAATGGATGCCCAGTTTTCGTGAGAAGGATTTTTGTGGATAAAAATTTGGAATATGCAAATTTTGCCTGGACACCAGCGCCATCCATCAGATTTCAACAAGAGTTCTTAAATGTATGTCACAAACACAGGGGACCTCCGAAATATTTTGCTCTTACCAGGAAGGGAATAGTCAGATTTCCCTGCCCAAGAAGCCAGGGGACTGTTGAGTCACTGGAAAAAATGCAAGCTCTAATTTTCTAGTCTCTTCCATCCCCCGGCAGGATTTGAGTTTCGAATTTACAAAGAGATTTCTTGATCAAATTCTAAGTTGTCATAATGTCATCATGGCAAATTGTTAACCCTGAAAATGTCACAAAGAAACTGCTGAAGGACAATTAATTCTTTAATGATCTTCAAAAAGTCTGTTTTGAAGATCATTTATGACAATATTACGACCTCATCTTGACCGTAAATCAAAGACAAAATAAAAAACAAAGAGCGGGTCGTTAAACAAGTGAGTCCCTTGACATGTCCAGGGTTAAAATGCATAGCCCACGTTGACTGTTCAGATGAACCCAAGAGGCTGCTGGGTCCCCTGGGGGGAAGCTAGGATGATCAGGTGAGAAACTGGCCGCTCGGGTTGGACAGGAAAAATAAATAAAGTCACTAGTTGTGACAGAGAAGGTTGAAGGGGGCGCGGGGGTTGTCCACACCTGCATTAATATGATGAGTGGACATTCCGAGTGTTGGAACATTACGTGGTGGACTGGACAGTGTGACGCAGAAGATGGTGTAATGCCCCCATGGCCCGTGACTTGATCCAAAGGTGGCAGGGAATGGCAGAAAGAAGGATGGGAGACGATAAAGTGCAAATCAGGATGGATGGATAGATGGATGAATGGATGGATGGATGGATAAATGGAAGAATGGATGGATAAATGGATGGATGGATGAATGGATGGATGGATGGATGGATGGATGGATGAATAGAATGTTTGTGGATGGAGGATGGATGGGTGATAAAGTAGATGATGGATGGATGGATGAATGGATGGATGAATGAATCGATGGATGGATCGATGGATGGATGGATGAATGGATGGATGGATGGATGGATGGATGGATATGGATTGTAAAGACAATACGCGATAGTCTGGGCAAATAGCTTGATCCGGCAACGAGGGGATGAGACGGTGTGAGAGATGGGAGATGTTAACGCACAAATCTCTTGAGACAGGGACGAGGGCCCCAGGAGGGGATGGGATGAGGGAGGGAACACTTAAGATTGGAAATGGAGAGAAAGTGAATCTGCGAGAAGAAAAAAAATGCAATGAGAAAGAGGTGGAGAAACAAAGAGGAAGGCAGAACAGAGAAATAGTGTGGGCTAGAGTGATGGCCGGGGGGAGGGGGGGGGCGAGGAAGGTCTATAACATCGTATACTATAAAGAGATTTTGAAATAAGGGGACTAGGGAAGGTGGAGGGAGAGGGGGAGTCACCGTGTTGTAGTTGGTGGTTTGGTCATGGGTTTGAGTCCCCAATCCTACCTAGAGTGCCATCGGTGAATGGGAACGATACGAAGATTGAGATCTGCATTTTTGGAGTGACTGTCTTCTTGGATAGGGAAGCCCAATGTCTAGCCTTCTCAAATTTCCAATTTCTCCCCACAGAAAGGCTTCTCACATAAAACAAGCCATCGATATAAAACCGAGATAATCCTACTTTCATTAGGATTAAGAAAGAAAAAAAAATCGGGGGAAAGGGGGGGTTGGACGTGGCCGAGGGGTAAGGCGACAACGGTGTGAAAAGTGTTTCAAATTCTACCAGGTATGGGAAAGATTAAACCCTGGCTGCTTTTTTTTTTCCCCAGTGACTCAACGATCTCCTGAGTTTTTACATAAGGAAGCATGGCGTCTAGCCTTCCAGAATAAGGGCAAGTATCCATGTTTCCAAGTCCCGTCTGAACGTTAATCGCGCTATAGAAACCTTGGCAGCTAAAAATCGGATGAAGAATACTCGAAAACGCTGTTGTTCAGGTAAAAACTTTCATATTTCAGATTTCTACCCATACAAAAAAAAAATTCTTCTCATCAGTTTGGGACACATGCTTACACGAAATAATCCTACTTTCTTAGGACTGAGCGGCTGAATACAAAATACACCAAAACAAGGGAAGGGCTAGGACAACTAGAGAAGCCAATGTGTTCTTTTCTCCATTCTCTTTCTCCTTCTTACACACCGACTCTCCCCCCCCCCCCTCCAACTCCCACGTTTATTTTGGGATGAAAAAGAGCAAAAGAATACATGTTCAAGTAAGACTAGAGATCAGAGGAGATGGGATGTTGTAAGAAAAAAAAAAAAGACATGGTAGAAACATGTGAAGAACAAGATAAAAAAAAAAAAAAAATCACGACGATGTCGATGGATGGGTAAGGTTAATGAACAGAAGGGTTAAATAAAAAAAAAAAAGGTAGACAGAGAAAGAGAAACAAACATTAGACTTTTAAAAATAGGTGAAGGAGGGACACATTCTTAAGCTCTTTCCATCTGTTCTACATTATTTAGTTCATTCGTTCTTTCTTTAATTCTTTCTTAGATTCTGTCTTCCTTTCGTTCTTCCGAACAAAAAGGAGGACAGCTGCGGCCTTGTTCTACTTTGAATTGGATTTTTTTTTTCTTCCGACCATAGTCACCCATTATGCCACATATAATTGGCACAGCACTTGTTTTATGCTTTATTAACTCTTTCACCGTGAAAACCTCTGTTCTTTCACAATTATATTATAATGCCGCATCCTCTCCGCTGAAAATATTGGCACAGAACAGCCACAGAATGTCACTCGCGTATATCTAATGCTCGGAAATTGATTTTACCTTCTTTAAACGCCCCATAGATGGAAGAATCAAATGGTTTAAAATGATTTCTTAAAACTGGAAATATTATATCACTCGCTTGGTAGCAGCGGGAAAACAGTCCTTTGTAGAAAACTTATTTATTTTTTTTTTTTTCATTCGCTGAGATATATATTAAATCTATAATACCCAAATGCGGTTGCATCAGTGTTTATGATCGACTGCTGTTTGGGATCAGTAATCTGTTATCTGGATTTTTGTGAGTGGATGGCATGACATGACCATTAATATGTAAGAAGTCAAAGCACACAGCATCCCGATAGAGCAAAATCACCAAAGAACTGTTTAAAGGGGCAGACTGTCTAAAACTCAAACATAACTAGGCCGCTGGTGTTCTTGTATCATTCATCTCTTTCTGCTCCCCAAAAACAAAATGTTATCCATCATTTCCGCATCAGTTCAGAGCGTCTTGTCTTGTTCCCTTGGCGCCTGATGCGGCCTTGAGGCACCTGCTGGAGATCTATGCACCAGTGTTCACCATTTCTTACGGTTGTGTGGGAGCGCCTGTCTCTCGGTGCACTACAAGAGGTTTCACCGGCCTCCCAACATGTCGTTCCGTTTCTTTCACAGCTCCTTGGAGTATAATCTTTGTTAGGTGTCTAGGTCTTGTAATGTGGCCATACCATGTCAGTTTCCTTTTCTTGATTGTTGTCAGAGGATTTTCAAACAGACCAATGTGTTGTTGAATGATTTTGCGAATGAACTATTTGTTGCGCTGTTGAGATGAAATGCTCAATCTGTAGCTAAAAGCGTAGTGCTTAAATTCGTCTCTTTGATTCTGTGACATTTGAATCGTTCTAGTCCTAAAAAAAAAAAAAGCGTCTTCGACATTCTTACAGCAATCTCGGTGTACCAAATAGGAGATCGTGGACTTGATAAATTACATGACATAGATTGTTAAAAGGGCTTTCAAAGTACGCCTGTTTTTGTTGTATCATACGGTCACTATTTCTTATCGTTAAGTTCCTACTGCTTCCATATTTCACACACCTTTCTCTGCTCTTAAAATATCAACTGCCAAAAGCAACAGCTGCCTTTACCGAGATGTACTAAGTCACCCCCCCCCCTTTTATGGCAGGGGTCAATGCACTGTCCCCAGGCTCCATCCACACCGACCTGTATCAAAGGGAAACAATTACAAAACTACTAGAGGTCGCGGTTCTCGCTCTTGGCTGTTAAATGTGCCACAATCCCCCGTGAATAATTCACTCTTTGTGTTAAAATAAAATGAATAGCACTATCCCACCCCCACCCCTCCCCGTCCTTTCCTCTGCCATTATACAAAAAGCTCCTTATATTTACAATAATCTCATAAATAACAAGGCATTCACCCTCCTCGGCCACACAAAATGTGGCAGGTCTATGAATATTAATGTTTAAAGGCAGTTTACTGGATTTTCACTGCCGTAAATATAGTGTTAGTTTTTCTCATTCCTCTATATTTTGTATTTCGATTCTCCTTTCCCCGAATCATTTCTCCTCTGTCTTTGCATGCGATCCCAGTCCTGACAATGGAGGGTTTTGGTTTGATAAGTAGCTCATGCTTTAAAGAATTTACCACACATTAGATTTGCTCTTTATTTTATGTATGACAGTTGTCACTATTTTTCTCTCTGTTTCTCTTTCTACATGTATGTATGTATGTATGCTTGTATGTGTGTGTGTGTGTGTTTGTGTTGTGTGTGTGTGAGTGTGTGTGTGCATTTGTGAGTATGTTTATGTGCCTTTGCCTGTTAGTATACAGGGAGGTGCAAAAATAGGTAAACAGGTATCCAAAAAAAAAAAAAAGAAAACATTGTAATGTACATAAGTTCTTAAAAACGATACGGGTACAACAAAGATCAGCATAAAGTAAAGGCAATATGAAGAAAAAAAAAAACAAAACAAACGTAACTTGGCCATTCGAGTAATTGCATGTAACTGTTAATTTATTACACCACATTTGTTAGTTCTTAAGAATCTCTATCAAGTAGAAAGAAAATGCGGTAACAATAATAGAATAATTCATGAAGTTACACAGTGAGATGACCTCGTTGACTGGCAGGGGAGGCAGATGTGGTATTTCCGCTTATGAGCTGGTTCTCACAGCCAGTTATTTCCCCTATTAAAACACTGCGTGCAGTCAGAAGGGGCTCGCCTTTCTTATGAAGTTTTATATAGGCCTTTGTACAGTACTGAATAATATTATGTGGGTATGATATGTATAGGCCTACATTTAGATATTTCTCTCTTTGTTCTTTAATTGTTGATTTGTTATATTGTTGTTGCCAAACACCATTGATTGTATGCCCTATAATATGAATATCCCACTAAACGTTGCTTTTATTATTATCATTATTATTACGTGTACTTTAATTATTCTTTTATCCACGGAGGCAAATGACTTCCTCATCTAGCCTTCTCGGACAAGGGCGAAATATTTCGGACGTCCCGTATGCATGTAACGCACGCTGGAGAACCTTTGGCAATTTAAAAGCGATGAAGAGTAGGCAGAGAGCCGCTGTCCAAGCAAAATGTCCAAATTCCAAATTTCTACCCACAAAATTTCTAAGCAAAAAACAGGCAGCCACTTGAAGCCGAGATGATCCTACTCTTTCAGGACTGAAAGGCTTAAGAAAAACAAACAGATGAACGCACAAGGACTGAAAAACGGTATAGCTGTCTCAGATATGAAAATGAAAATTTCTAGGTAGCTTGTGGCTTCTAAAGAGTAAAGGAAGGTCCATTGGCATCAGCTACTGTGCTCCGTCTATAGAAAGAATTAGAGCCCAGAAACCCAGTCTTTCTAAAACTATTCGTGGGTGAACAAGATACTCTGATGATTGCAGCTGTCCTTGATAGATTTGGCCAATGCTTGGGGGGGGGGGGGCGGCAGAGAAACACCTTTAGTTTTCAGCTGCTCACGTCTCGAACTCTGCGAAGGACAGAGGAAGACATACGATGATAACAGTAAGAGGGTAGACAGATAGACAAGGAGGCAAAAGTAGGTAAGCAATGAAGCAAGTAGTAAGGAGATAAGATTACGGAGGTAAGGCATGTTTATAGATGTATAGGTAGGTAGATGCGAGCTATGCCGTAGGAGTGTAGGAAGAGGGAGGAAGAATAGGGACAAAGGCGTTGTATGCTATATTTAGTTTTCTCTTCCACCTCTTAAACTATGAGCTTAGCCCAGTTCATCACGAGATTGTTCTAGAAAAGTGAGTGAACTAATCAACAACAACAACAACAAAAATGACTTTGTCATTTGATTAGCCAAAGCTTAACTAAACTCACTACACCTGACCAATCACAAATTTAGATAGCGGTGCTTTCTGTTTTCGTTTACTCAGGCAGCCATTAGTGTTTCTTGCTTGCCTGTTGATGGATGAATTTCAACCTACGAGATTATGTGTCATGCTGAAACCAAAGCTGAAAACTATACACAGACCCTTCAACTGGAGATTGACGAGAAAGCTGAAATGACAACGGCCGAACTAGGTGAGCATAACATTGAATTTGTCTTATCCTACAATACTTTATCGTGAAATCGTGAAGAGACAACCACTGTGCCATAGAGACTGTAACAACTGGGAGCTCATAGATCGTTGTTTCTTCGCTCTTCTCCCCCTACATTTGCGTCTGGTTTCAACGACTGAGCAAATTGTCATGTCTGGTAGGAATTTGTTGTCAATTCTGCCTTAGTGATTATTTTTTAACTTTTTCTATTGACAGGGTAGCAAAACTAATAAAATTTGATCAGTCATTTCATGCCAAGTTTTTTTTTTTTTTTCTACCCCTTTTGATCTGAGTATACATTAATAATAGGCTATTATATACCGACCTGTTTAAAAAAAAAGATAAAGTAAACATTTAAAAGATAGCAAAATAAAGAATAAAAAGTAAGTAGGCGGAATTGTTTCCTCTATCAGAACAAATGGCTGGATAGACACCCAGTTTAGTAATCTGCAAGCAGCATAGCGTGGGAGAAAAAAATCACTTTGAATTGTAGTTTTCCATAAAAGAAAGAAAGGGCTAGATCAGCTTTATTGTGAGCATTGGGTCTAAACATCAATGTCCAACTTGAAAAACGAAATAGATCTATTTATTCAAGACTTGCACAGAGATATTATGTCGCCTCCTGATCAGACTGTTTTCCTTCCTCTTACATGGCTCAAACATATTTGCAATGTCTGTAAATTTCTCCACAGAGATTGTGAGGCGAGGGGAGGGGGATGAGGAACGGGGGAACACTCATGTCTTGGCTGTGATCACGTGATTTTCAACACCTCGTCGAGAACCGATCGCCCATTGGCTGAAGGCTCAGCCCAAGTCCACGAACAGAGTGAGTGCGTTAGTTTACTCACCACCTCCCAGTGAACAGACGAGCATGGCCGGCTACGAGGTAGGTTGCTGTCAAAGTCTTTCGATTGTTTCATTTTTAACCATTTTTTGAGGATACTTGTGTCCGTTAGGGGCTTAGGGGCCGATCCACTGAGAAGAAGCTCAGGCTATCAAACGCGAGGTGGGCTACAAAGCCCACATGGTTACGCCATCTTCAAAATCTAGAATAACATTCTGTTCTGTATTCCGTCAGTTAAAAAAAAAAAAATTGAAGACAATTTCAGAAAAGCCTTTCCCTGAGCTATCAATGCCTTTATTTCTCCCATTCCACCAAAAGGACCAGTTTGCTTTATTATTATTATTCAGATGGTGCGTGCAGACGTTGTTTTGAGAGAGATCTGCGATCTTGAAAATTGAATGCTAAAATCCCAGCTATCGTTATGGGGTAATTCCATAAGTACAGACAAATCAGATTTTCCTCATTTAACCACTCATATCTTTAGTGTAGCATTATGGTGTATCATACAAATTTGCTGTGGTTTATCAGCTTATATAGACTAGATCTATTATGTCAATACAGACAATTTGTGACGGATGAATGACAGCTGACATTGTATCAACCTAGTGTTTTAGGTACCTGGGGGCAATGCCCAACTGCTCTGAAGCTTGAAAAAAAAATGCTTGTTCATCTGTTTTTCGTTTTAACCATCAGGTTGATATTTTCATAGACATGGTCAACGGGGAAACATAAAGAACTGACAAATGTTTAAAGTCCACATGTTATCTTCAGGAGAACAGAAGCTTTGACCGGAACAATTACCGTTGAGTGAGCGCAATGCTGGATTGATGTTGTATAACTAGGGCAGGGGATCAGGTCCAAGTGGTTATTGGGCCGCCATCTTGAATTATAGAAAACAACCCGTTGTTTTTTTTTTTTAGATAGTCCTTGTAAGGAGTATTACATTTTGAAAATGCACCGAAAAAAAAAAAAAACCCCAGAACCTTCATGTTTGAGTTGAGGTCATGTCATTCAGTTCACCACGAGAAGCAGACTGCGTATAGTTAGTTTATTCATTAACTCTGACTCATGCAGATAAACAAGGCCTGGGCGAGGGAACATAAATCTCGGAACCTTTATAGGTTAGTGAAACAATCATCTCGATTGTCTCAAAGTTAAATCACCGGAGTATGTATGTATAGTTTCAATCAGAACAATTTCAGGGAGTTTGGTCTTCCCGCTTGCTTTGAAAAAGTGCCGGTGGCAAAGACGGTCGGGTGCGAGACCCACGTGGATGATTACGCCATCTTAGAAATCCTGAATATTCTGTTTTGGCCAGATCATGTCATAAACAACAAAAATGCTACCAAATGTTTCTTGGATGAAAAATGTTCATAGATTTCGAACACTGTTAGGGTGGTTTAACATAGAAAATCATAACATTGTCTTTGGAGGTCATTTTGGC
>JBCAUA010830308.1:0-14223 GCA_038406235.1 Peronia verruculata
CGCGGTCTGAAATGGCCAAGACAATTTCCCCTCTTGGGGGGTCAAGGGATGGTACTTTTAACTTTTAACTTTTTTTTTTAATGATATTAGTGGTAGTTTGTGTAGAAATGCCTGATAAAACTATACTTATTTTTTTTCATTTCTATAACTGAATAAATTAGCTTTAAAATAAAACTAGTCATTACTCCACAGCAGATAGTCAATTCCCTCCTTAAAAAGGCAACGTTATACCGGATTTTTAATTCAGAGTTATGCAAAACCGAACACTCACTTCTTCTCATCACTAAAAAAAAATGCATGCACACCCTAGCCACGCCCTCTGCTAGCGTGTACACAGTCTTTTTTTCATGATATTGAAGAGATAGTACAACATCATATTGTTATGTCAAGTTTCTGTTTGTTTTTGCCTCAGGTGAAGTGTTACAGCTATTGTAAAACCCCTGACATATAAATTAGAAGCCGATGGCTTCTTAAATTTGAGATTTTAACAGTTAAAGAGACAGGATCGTTCGGACCGCTCGGTTTTCCGTAATTGACAGCAAACAATAACGGGACGCATGAGTGGGCCTATTCAGTATGTAAACAATGGAGTATTGTGTGGCTAAGAACTGTCCGTGGCAGGATAGTAAGGCGTTTTTAGGGGCTCCTCGTTGCGCTGTGATATTTCTCACTTTATCACTTGAACTTGGGGTTTATCGGTTTATCGCCCCAGTTTGAAATTATCGCCTCATAAGTATGGGCAGCTCAATAGACACTCCATCAAAAGGTAAAGGAAAGTTCAATACCACAGCGAGAAATTCCATACCCAAAGATAAAATCCTCTTGAACAGAAAAGAAGAACAGAAATCAAGAGCCACGTGGCCCACCCAAGTCCTCTAAAGTGCTCCGAAACTATAATCAAAAGAAAGGATGGTCAAGAGAAGAAAATCAAATAGATTTAGTCTTTTCGTGTACACCATACTGAAAATGCGCAGCCTCGTAGTACAGAGACGCATGGAAAAAGATGACGTCACACGTTCGTGGCGCAGATAGCAGGCGAAAAGAACCGCAAGCCGTCTTATTTTGCAAAATAAACACATTAACTGTGATGTTTTCGCAAAAATAACAGGCTAACATGGTTTTGACCATAAGAAATTTATTATTTTATAACAAATAGCATAGGCTATCTGTGACGTTGCACAACCTCTTTAAAAATGGTTGTTGCGCCGCTTGCGTCACTAATTATGTATTCAAGATTTGGATCAATGTGTGCACAAACTCATCTTTCTCGATCCTTTGGTGAAAGCCAAAAAATAACAAGCCATGTTTTTTGAATTTGTGTAATCAATGTCTGCAAACCACTGCCCTTTTCTTCTTGGTTTCATGACTGCCGCCTTTGTTGTTTACAGGCTGAGCACTCTCGACGATAGGGGGCGCTGCATGTCGCGGTATATGTTAACCGTTTGGAAATTTATCATAATTATGTTCGTATGGTCCTCTATGACATGATTTAGAGATCACTGCTAGTTTACAGTGGTGGCTTTTATGGAGGATTTCATCTCTGTCATTCGTGTACACTTACTAGAAATACGTTAAGGATCAATTAACCATGGTCATTTTCTTGCTTCAGATCAAGATAGATGAGCACAACAGAACTAGAGCTTTTCTAGCTAATGTTGCACTAACCAGGTATTTCCCTGCCAAGATGGTCAACATAATACCCAAGATGGAAATGGAGGCTATCGTTTTGGTTCACGATCTCCCTTTTACCACAACCAGAATAGCTCAGCTCGTTAAGCATGCTAAGGTGAGGTAACATCTATCTATCTATCTAGTAGCTGCCTGTCTGTCTGTCTTTCTGTCTGTCTGTCTGTCTCTCTCTTTGTCTGTCTGTCCGCCCGTCCGTCCGTCCGTCTACTCACCCACCCATCCATTCATCCTCCATCCCTCCATCCATCCATCCATCCATCCATCCAGCCATCCATCCATCCTCTGTCTGTCTATCTGTCTCTCTGCCTGCCGGCCTGCCTGCCTGCTTGCCTGTCTGTCTGCTGCCTGCCTGCCTGCTGACAATCTGTCATTCTGTATGTCTGACTATTGGTGACAACTGGATAGAACGTTACCTTTGAACACACGATCGCTGAATTACTAGCGCTGGAATATCTATTTCGTTTTACGGTTTCTAACAAATTCCAGAGCTGGACTATGCAGTACAACATGAATGCATTCTAACGTTACAGTTGTCGTCACTGTTTACTATCTGATCTTCTCGAAATGAATAGCAACAATTCACATTTAATGTACTTTGTTTGATGAATGAAAATATCCATATCTGCAACAAAACCCACAAAGGCTTGAGGACTCGAGAACTACTGAATATTACATAAAATTTTCTCGTTTAGAAGTCTACCCCGCCAGCTTATCTAGCAGATCTACTATGCCCTTATGTACCGTCCAGAAATTTGACATCTAAGCGTCTTAATCACCTCTCTAGTCCTATTCCTCGTTTTCATATGAAAAAGCATATGGGGATAGGACATTGTCATGTGCAGGGTCATTAATCTAGAATGCATTGCCTGCTTGCATTCGGAACTGTTCAATTCTAGAGTCTTTATAGGGGCAGCTAAAACCATACTTGTTCAGCAAGCATCTGTCTGAGTAATGTTTTCAGGCTTTTCCCCTGGAGATGGTTGTCAGCCATGTCTACAAACGCATGTATGCGTTTGAGTTGCATTACATGATTATGTATGAGAGAATGTTTCGAATCATGTCTGTATGCTTTTTTGTTATGAACGTATATGTATATTGTTGCTCCTGTTTGTTTTCAGGCATATTTCGTGTGTGGCTGTTAAACATTTTGGTTCTGTAAAGCGCTTCGAGCCCTTTGGGGTTGAGGCGCTATATAAATGCCCTTTATTATTATTATTATTATTATCATAAATTTGGCACAAAGCAGTCAGAACGGAACGAGAGAAGAAATATTTTGTTTAAGCACCAGAACACAGAAAAGCATAGCAAGCCTACACGATGTGCATGCATGTTTCATCGACTACGCAAAGGCTTTTGATAGGGTACACCACGCACAGATGATAGAACGTCTGGACAAACATAGGAATTGATGGGAAGTTAAAAAAAAAAAAAAAGTTAAAAGTACCTTCCCTTGATCCCCCAAGAGGGGAAATTGTCTTGGCCATTTCAGACCGCGTCGCCGCAGTGTAGCGCCATTGTACTTCCCCCGATATACATCAGGTACCGTTTTACAGATGGGTGGGCTGAGGAAAATTTTGTGTTAAGTATCTTTCCTAAAGATACAACGTGCTACCCTTGTGATTCGAACCACCGACCTTTGCTTCCAAAGGCCGCAGCACAAACCACTGAGCTAACACGCCACACGGAAGGACATAAGAATCATAACAATTCTATACTAGTACCAGAAAGCTGCAATCTGATTACAAAATGAGACACAACACGATGAAATCAGGCTCTCGTCAAATTTTTAGCATATGAAGTTCTTGATATGGCCGTAAAAATTATCCATTTCTCTTTCAGTGTGTGAAAAAAAAATTATTATTGTACCTGAAGTAGAAGTCGAGATATTGGCAATTAAAGACGATGGGAGTGACCTACTGCTGCAGCTGAATTTATCGTGAAAATGGCCGATCACATTAGTAAATTCTTCTTAATCCTTGTTAGGCCATGCCACTAAAAAACAATTTTTGGCCTGTTACTCAATCTATTTCAGCAAATTTAACTGTGAAATGCATTATTAGATTGGTGTAGAAGGGTTTGGTGAAGGAAAAAAAAATATGCGTAAACAATTCATTCACTATTGAAAATATACGTGATTTCTCCGGTCGGCTCAGCCTGACGCTATCTCAAATGCGCTATCACCATGCACTTCTATTAAATGACTTATCAGACAGGGATATGTTCTTTTACTCTATCTTTTCAACATCTACACAGAAATAATAGCCCGTGAAAGTAAAGAAATGAATGGAATCAACATCAGTAGCAGAAACATCAATAGTCTGAGGTATGCAGATGACACAGTACTGTTGACCAATGTAACGAATCATGGTTAAATATATTTTTATATTGGGTACTGTGCATTAACAACGCTGTTTAGCAAATCGTGTTTGTTTACACTGAACCTATGCAAGTGTGTGTGCATACTCTAACCCATGGAGATATTGCGTCATCGAACGTGTGTGAGATACTCTCTACGCATATTGTGCAGAATGGTGTAGATCTCGTTTGTGCGTATTTCGTCACGATGTATACTATTACCTCACGATTTTATGTTTGTTTGTACCGGATGTGACCCAGGTAGAATGTTTTAGCAAGAATTAGAGGCTTGTGGGAAAATCCAGTAAGAAAGAGAAAGAGAGAGAGAGAGAGAGACAGAGAGAGTTCTGGTTCCAAGCGAGCCAGCATTTGTATAAAGGCTCGAGCAGAAAGTAAGGTCGTCGCAATAAGAAAGTAGAGTGCAAAGAAAGCTGTGAGCATCGGAATTAGACAGCTGCCCCGAAACGTGTATTATCATCAAGCACCTGCAATATTCTGTGCTGCCCGACGTTGGAGATTTCTGTCGTTATTTCTTCACCACTGTCTGCGGTCTCATCTATATCCACCGCCTGATCACCACTTACAAGGTCACGACTCTTACCCAGTCAACATCAACACCAGAAAGTTTGTGATAACTAATAGTCAAGAGATCTACAGAATCTAGTCAGTACAGTCAAGAAAACAAATGTAATGGTTATGGCCATGAAAACAGGAATGAAGACAAACATAGACATTGCTTGAACAGGTAGCAAAATTTACATACTTGGGCCAACAGACTAGTGAAGATGGAAAAAGTTGTGAAGAAATGGGAACTCGTATTTGCAATAGCAAAATCTCGTTACTCATAGATGAAGTCAGTGTCAACATTTAGACACTTCTCCTTCGAACTGAGGGTGAGACTGAGACTTGTGAAGTACTAGAATATAATATAATTATTCGGTCTTGTTCTAGGCGTCCATATAAACAGACCAGGTAACGGGATTCATTTGAAGGCTGGCAATATATCGTGGCACTAGAATTAAATTGTTTTAACTGCAACAACTTTATAACAAAGTTTAGACACTTTCATTCTGACACGACGAAACTTCGATGAAAGATCGAAACTCAGATCGTGTAACTCTTGTTGAACTCAGCATACATAATGCTCACAGATTTGGCGGCTTTTTGTTAATTTGGCTATTGTTATAAATGTGTGATATATTTCTCATATTTGAATGCGATGAATGTTTTCATATCATTGATTTTTTAAAATAATTTATGTCTCATTTTTGCCAAGTTTTGATTTGTATGAATATAAAAATTTGTTAAGGTCAACAATTTGGCATCTTATTACTGATTTTTTAAACGGTGTTTTAAATATGGTGATGTAAACAGCCAGCCTTCAATGCCTACCACGGGTGTTCGGCCTGGTATAGGGACGCCTAGGATACAGCATAATATCTGTGACCTCTTCATACTTACTTCCATACAGCAATATCCCTTCAGAACACGACAGACACAAGAAGCATTTCCTCGGCTTGGTAAGGTACCGCTTATGACAGATGTATTTCTGTAACATTTACGATTAATTCTTAGGTGGAACAAATGCCCAGCTCTTTCGAAATATTTTAGTTGATTCCACAGTGGATGCAAAGAGCAGTCTTTCCGACTTACGAGTTCTTTCTTGAACTTCAAAAGACTGCTGGAGACTAAGCCTGGGAAAAAGCCCGGCTCGATCCAGGCTCATGTGATCGCAGGCCCGGGCCGTCTCAGAAAGCCCGAAACGGGCCTGTCAGTCACTCATCAAGCTGTGCTGGCCAGCACGGGCCGAGCCGGTGCAACGGGCTTTTCGTCCCCTATTGAAAATATGAAGGACACATGATTCTACTTTGAGTCTTTCGAAAGACTTGGCTTTATGGCGTTCTGCCTGAAGAAATAATCTGCTGTGGTGCAGTTTTTGCCTATCTTTGACAATCTCAATACACGCACATCACTTATTTACAGAAATAGGTAAACTCGCGGTGTGCGGCAATACAAGAAGGGAACTTAATTGTAAAAACACCGGATGTGGCAGCACGTGGCCCGTTTTTTTTTTTTTCCTCGTGACTCGTGTATCCGTTGCTCCGGGCCAAGGTGCGAGTTGTGCTCCAGCTCGGCCCGTAGCCCGGCCTAAAAATTGATGATCGGCACATCTTTACTGGGGACAGAGCCACGTTAGGATCCTCTCTCCCAAAACTGAGAGTCGTTCTTGAATCTGTGTACTAAACATACTACAAGTTCAGCACTAAACCTACCACAGGTTCAGCACTAAACATACTACAAGTTCAGCACTAAACATACTACAAGTTCAGCACTAAACATACGACAAGTTCAGCACTAAACATACTACAAGTTCAGCACTAAACCTACCACAGGTTCAGCACTAAACATACTACAAATTCAGCACTAAACATACTACAAGTTCAGCACTAAACCTACCACAGGTTCAGCACTAAACCTACTATAAGTTCAGCACTAAACGTACTACAAGTTCAGCACTAAACATTCTTCAAGTTCGTAAAGACACACTACAAGTTCTTAAAACATGCTACAAGCTCATAAAAACATACTACAACCTCTCAAAACATACTATAAGCTCATAAAAACATACAACAACGTTCATAAAACAGACTGCAAGTTCTTAAACTTACCACACGTTCAGGACTAAATAAACACAGACATTAGCAAATGTCGCTTTTTGTTCTAGGGTTCTCGCATGGCGAAGCTCGTCCAAAAGACAGTGAATGACATCTCAAAGCTGGCGAAGCAGATGATGCTGATGCAGCATAGCAAGATGGCGGAGATCATGATGACATATAGCCCAGGGTCTATCACTGATCAGCTGCAGGAAGGCGCCGCCATGGCGGTGATGTTGGAACAGTTGGCCTCACGGGCGGCCACCATTAGCGCTAGAAGTGTGAGTACCTCATACTTAACGATCAACCTTGGGTTGTTGTTGTTGTTGTTGTTGTTGTTGTTGTTGTTCTTTTGAATTGTTTTCTATTCATCTTATTTCATCCTTTTATCTATTGAATTATTTCTCCATATCTTCCTGCCGTATCCCCATTCTTCCTTGACACATCTCTCTCCATCTCTCTCTCTTTCTCTCTCTCTCTCTGTCTCTCCTTTAAACATGTTTCTCTCCCCTTTATACATCTCTCTATTCCTCACTCTTATTCTTTCTCTCTATCTTTCTCCTCGAATTTTACCCTCTCTCCGTTGTTGCTTTCGTGTTTCTTCTTACTGTCTGTAGTGTTAGCTACTTTTCTGCTCTCTTCGCCTCTTTGTCTCTCTCTCTCTCGTTCTCTCTTTCCCTGTCTCTCTCTCTGTCTCTCTCTCCCTGTCTCTCTCTCCCTGTCTCTCTTCCTGTCTCTCTCTCCCTGTCTCTCTCTCCTTGTCGTTCTTTCCCTGTCTCTCTCTCCCTGTTTCTCTTCCTGTCTCCCTGTCTCTCTCTCCCTGTTTCTCTCTCCCTCTCTCTCACCCTGTTTCTCTCTCTCCCTGTCTCTCTCTCCCTCTCTCTTCCTGTCTCTCTCTCCTTGTCTCTTTCGCCCTGTCTCTCTCTCAGTGTCTCTCTCACCCTGTTTCTCTCTCCCTCTCTCTCTCTCTGTCTCTCTCTTCCTGTATCTCTCTCGCTGTCTCTCTCTCCCTGTCTCTCTCTTCCTGTCTCTCTCCCTCTCTCTCTCTCCCCTTGTCTCTCTCTTCCTGTCTCTCTCCCTGTCTCTTTCTCCTTGTCTCTCTGTCCCTGTCTCTTTCTCCTTGTCTCTCTCTCCCTGTCTCGCCGCCCCCCCCCTTTCTCTCTCTCTGTCCATTTTCCATGTATCTCATGAATCATTAATCATCTTCATGTTCCGCCCTGGGAAGGATTGGGGGAGGGATGGGGGGGGGGGGTAAGGGGAGAACAGCGAATGAGAATTACGTCTTTCCCATACAACTAAACATTTCTTTAAATTTTATAACTTCGTCTATTTAGAACTACTCCAGACATTTCGTCAATGTGATAGTAAACTCTCACTAGAAGAAAGCTACAGACTGCTAGAGGCCATACTGGACCTTCAAGAAATATGAGATGTGACACGTTGAAATCATTTGTCAAGTTCTCTGTTTCTCTATCTCCATTTTTCGTATTTTGAGAAAATTTATGTTTTATGTTTAGCAACAGCTTTTGCACATAGGAGATAGGACAAAATGATTTTCAAAATCTACCTGTTTGGGCAAGTGATCAGTGAAACTCAGATGGTATGGGCACGTAACACGCTCGGAAGGACTTGCAAAGACCATCCTGCAAGGAACAGTAGATGGAAAAAGAAGACAGGGCAGACAGAGGAAGAAGTAGGCCGACAACATCCTTGAATGGACAGGAAAAAGCTTTGCGGTCACACAAGCACTCGCCCACAACCGCACCAAGTGGAACCAGCTGATCCAGCGTTCATCCGCCATGAAGCGCCCCTACGACCCTGACGGGTTACGGGACCAGTAACAGTAAGTAACAGTAACAGTGTGTGAAACGTAAGTAAAATAAAATTCTGAAAAAAATCACCATGTGATGAGCATTTTTTTTTTCTTCTCGTATTTTTTTAATCATTGTTTTTTCATCACTTATTTCAAATAACAGAAGAAAAAGTGATTTTTTTCCCGTCTCACTTTACAGTGCACGATATACTCCTCCTGTACTTATTTTATTGTATTTGTAAAGTAGATGCATCAGTAAGAATAATACATTTATATTGCAATAAACGGACCAGCAAGCTACACTCTGTAACTTTAAGATCGAAGGGAACCGTCCAGAGGAAGTGACTTGAATTAACTCTCATTTAAAAAAAAAAAAATGGAAATTGTAGAAAATAATAAAACAATAGAAACTGATTTGTTGTCCTAACTATAAATGAAAATAAGTTGAAAAAACTGGCCAGCATTTTGGCTGTAGTTAATTTTTGACATATCGAGTTCTTCAGATTGTTCTTTGATTCTTCTTCAATATATCAAGCTATTGCCCGTAGACACCTTTAGCAACTCAATAGATTTAGAGGTTCTTGTTCACAACTGTACGTTTTTTTTGGGGGGGGGGAGGGAGGGAAGGGGACATGCATGCACCTAGGATATTATTGTGAGTCTTTGTTATAAACCTTTAACCCTGATGGGTCTAGCCTTATCACATAATCAAAGTAAGAGCACAATTTCTTGCCTCAGTGAAAAACAAGCACAGTGTTTGTCGCTCTTAGAGATGGATCTTAAAAAATTATACACACCAAACAAATAAAAACTCCTGACAATATAGAAATCGTAGACGTTTATTTGACCGTTATAAAAAAGAAGCTGTAAAATGCTAATTCTTATAAAACGTACTATTTTATTTGCTTTTTGAAAAGCTGAAAACTCTTTCATACACAATAAATATTAATACCTTGTTTACATTTTATATTTTCTTTATTGCCTTGAAAAAGAACCAACAAGTTTCGCAGATTTGGCAAAGTGATATCAACGCAGTCATCTCTTGTCATTTCCACTTCTAAATGCTTATTACTTCTTTTGATGAATTTAATTAGTTGCCGGAAAACAGTCGTCTTATAAAGCATTTCTATAAAATAATAGAAAAAGTTGTTTTGATTTAATTCGTATTGTAAGCTTAGTAGAAGGAAGCGTTTTATGAAAAATACAGGCTTTTAAGTCACTGTGGACTGTCACTGCTAATTCATCCAATGTTTCATAGACATTACTTGTATCACATTCATGTTCAACCATACTAGGAGGAGTACGATACGTTCTATATATGTCTTTCAACCTCCTGGTGGAGGTTATCAGGACGGATCTGTGTGCATATAAAAAAAAAAAAAAATGTTTAAAAAAAAAAAGGTTTTATTTCTCTACTTTCACACACCAACAACATCATCACATAATCACATACAGATTCCTAATGTCACATAGGTACACATGATGCTGGCCATATCGCCCCCCCCCCTCTATAAAGCAACTGAAGAACAGAAAACGATCCAAAAAGAATGGAAATGAACCAGACGTACACCGGGTCCAAATTATTTGGTCAAAGGGAAACAACCAATAAATCATTTTAAGTCCTGCCATGTCCCAATTAATTATTTGTGGGATACGGTCAAAGGGAAACAACCAATAAAATTACGTTAATCAAATAAGATTTCCGTGTTATGTCCCATTTAAAGGGGAATAATGCTGTTTATTTTATGGTAACGTTTTTGAGAGTTAGTTCCCACTTAGGGGAGCTACTACAAAGTAATTAATGATTTAAGTCTCAATTTATTTAGAGTCACCTCCCATTGTAAGGGAAACAACTACGAAAACAAGGAAACAAATGTTCACGGGGTATGAATGACGCACCTGCGACAGATTATCTGATGTTAGATATATCTGTCGAGATGCTCTAACTAAGGCTGTTGCTATTTGGACACGGCTCCACTAAGCGTTATTTTGCGATCCGGACCCTGGGTGAGAGAAAACAGACCATTAGAATTTTCGGCGCTTTTTCGTTTGTTACCCCAGGCCTAGATCTAGATCTAGATCTAGATCTAGATCTATCTGTCACCCGCTCGTCGGACCTACATGTTAGCGTTAGGGTGGACTTGCACTGATAAAAGGTCTCATACATGTTTGCGTAAGGGAGGAATGTCACCTGCTCGTCGGACCTGGGCCTACATGTTAGCGTTAGGGTGGACTTGCGCTGGCGAGGGTCCCAACAGGTTAAGCCAGCTGGGTTGTCATATTATTTGGTATATACTGAACCTGGGATAACAAACGAAAAAGCGCT
Source organism: Peronia verruculata (assembly GCA_038406235.1). Classification (NCBI taxonomy): domain Eukaryota; kingdom Metazoa; phylum Mollusca; class Gastropoda; order Systellommatophora; family Onchidiidae; genus Peronia; species Peronia verruculata. The sequence goes on from JBCAUA010830308.1 coordinate 10,838, forward strand.
GAAGGGTTGTCAAATTGGTCCTTTTGAGGGTTGATAAGGAAGAATTTGACCCACATGTTAGGGTGGACTTGCGCTGGTTGAGCGTTAGGGAGAACTGTTACCCGCTTGTCGGACCTACATGTTAGCATTAGGGTGGTTGAGGGTCCCAGCAGGTTAAGCCAATGGGGTTGATCTATTTATGGTATACTGAATACATTTTAATAGCCAAGCATAGTCATCGCAGTATCGAAACATGCCATTTGTACATCCGGGCTGCACGAGAGGGTGGGACCACTAAACTATGGTAGTGCCCAGTGCCGTACTTTGTCTTTCAGCTTGCCATCAGCTGCGATTGCTTCAAGCGTGTTGCATGTATTCAGATCCATCCATCTTTTAATGCCGTAACTGGTATTTTGAGTTCTCTTGGCACACAGGGGTCCAAAGAGTGACCAGATTATTCACACACCTGGGCTCCGAATAACAGCAGCCTATCGGATTGACTATTTTCATGGTATGCCGCGTTAGGGAGGACTGTCACCTGCTCATTGGACCTACATGTTAGCTAGGGTGGATGAGCTGGTTGAGGGTCTCATACATGTTAGCATTAGGGAGGACCGTCACCTGCTCGTCGGACCTACATATTAGTGTTAGGGTGGACTTGCAAAATGGGCCGATATGTTGACCTAGATCCACGTTGCCTCCGAGTTAATGGGTTATATCAAGAGCCACCTGGTGGTGGTAATGGTTAAGGGCCTTGTCTATTGTGCTCTCGTAGAAATTTAATTTGAATTACACAAAAAAGCTCTTGAAAAAATCAAAATTGCTTGAAACTTAAACTTTATTGTAAACTGACAGGTAATACACAGCTCCTTGAAAATGAAGCAAGGGAGGTCATGCATGCGCAATCATAAAAAAAATTAAACACAAAAACATACCAGATGGTGAAAACTACTCCCTTGAGAACCTTGACCTAGACCAAAACACTAATCTGAATAAAACAAGGGTTTTCTTCTTCACAAAGTTCTTTAGACCGTGCTCCAAATTCGGAATATGATGAAAATGTGACACCCAAATCCATGTGAAATAATTGACTGTAACTAGGTGCTTACCATGGTGAACTCCCGGCCCTTTTTTTTTATAACAAAAAAAAAAAATCTATCTGGACCTGGCCACTTTGATACACTACTTTAAATTAAGGGGGGGAGGGCGGGGGGATATCGTATGGGCCCTATGAATGCAGGAATGGTTTTTCCTGGTTTCAGAATCTAGATCTAATTTCCAAACATAGAGAAAATTTCATAAAAATTGAGATCTACGTACAGAATTTTATACTTCCAATGAAACGAAGTTCAGATGATACTTGCAGGCACAGAGAAATCATTTTTCATTTATCAACAGCAGGTGTAGTAAGATCTATCACATGCTAATAGAGGTAACTCTGAGGTAATTCTGCTTTGATAAATCAGAATTGATATATTTTCTGTCATTTCATCACTTAATCTAACAATATGTCAGAATGGAATCATTTAGTAGACTGTCTATTGAATCATTGACATGATTAATGTCCTTGCAGTATTATTATAATATTCTCTGGCAAAAAGTTAGAACAATTCATTGTACAGACATTTTTGACTCTGAATATTTATTTGGCCTTATTCTAAATCTAATTATTCTGCATTCATGACCCAATTGAAATTATGAGATGGACAAAAACTGCTTTGTATCACCCCCCCCCCCCGCCCCCGAAAAAAAAAAAATCATAATGTGCATGATTTTTTTCCTTTTTGTGTTCAATAAATATCTTAAACTGGATAACATTGAAAAAATTGAGAAAATAGCGTTTAACAACACTCAGACAGATGAAGCTCTCAAGATCTACATGGCATTACATGACAGAGCAACAGCCGTGCAGTGATGATTAAAAGTGCACTGATGCATCCTCACCTGTCTCCCTGTGACCCTTTATATTTCTGGGCACGGCTCTGACACCTGTTTTGAATGTGTAGATCTCCTCAATTCACAAATCCATCATATTGGGTTTGTGCCATGATTAATATTAAGATGTGGTTAGAATGACCATGTATTTGTGTACTAATTAGGTATTTTTTTTCAAAATCACATGAGCTAGGAAACATCGCTCACATGTGGCTCTGTTATATGATGTGACAAGTTTGAGAGCTCATCATTCGTCCAGATTTGTTTGCCATGCGCAGAGAAGTAAACAAAGCCACATGTGAGCGATGTTCACTAGGTCATGTGATTTTGAAAAAATACCTAATTAATACTGAAATGTGATAAGAGTGATCATTTGAAATGCAACACTAGATTTGAACACATTTATCACTGTGAAGATTATTTATTTCCCTTTCTGTGTGTGAAATAATTTTTGTTCTACACTATATAGAAGTCAAGATATTGGCAAGTAAAGACAATGGAGGTGGCCTGTTGCTGCAGCTGAACTTAGTGAGAAAATGGCCTTACTTTTGTTAGTCCCTATAAGTCCTTATTAGGCCATGCCACTGAATTGCAATTTCTGGGCTCTTACTCAATCTTTTTCAACAAATTTAACTCTGATATTCATTTTTAGATTGATATGGAAGGGGTCTGTGAAGAAAAAAAAATGCGTAAAAAATTCATTCACAGGTGAAAAACATGTAATTTCCCTAGTTAGCGTCTGATTTCATTGTGATGCATCTCATTTGTATTTTTGTGCATTAACTCATTGCATTCTGTCTGACTTGGTAATCCAGGGGATGTATTACTCCTCTCAGAAAATTGAGACCGTCTCATGGCACTTCCATGGCTAGATGGAGACCACTTTCTAGCAGATTGCCTGTGCAAGAAGATCATGGCCTTTTTTAAGGGTAATATTTAATGATTTGTATTTCTTTCTGTATATATAGTAAAGGAAGTGGCCATCTATTTGGACAGAATCACAATTTACCAAATTTTACACTCTCATTGTTATAATTATAAGCATTGTTATGAATGTGTACTTTACTTGAATTTTAAAAAAAAGTATAGCTAATATTCTGTGAGGCCTATTATGCTATACTATTACATGTAGTTCTAATAAATACATATCTGCAAGAAGCGTACAAAATGAATGAACACCATTAATGTACTTAGTCGTGGCAAAGATATCTCAGAATTATGAAAATAAATACAACTGATTTTGTTTAAGAATCCACACTGTGCCCTTCTGCTTCCAGAATTCTTATTAGTTGTGAGATGTGATAACTTATTCACAAAAATCACACCAGCACTCCATAAAAGGCTTGGATCTGTGCACAGAAATTACAATTATTTATATACATCATACACACATATATATATATGTCTCGCGGCCAGTCGAAATGAGACGTATGTCGATTTTTCACCATATGGAGTTTTTGGTATCATGTGAA
>JBCAUA010830319.1:0-14222 GCA_038406235.1 Peronia verruculata
GTTTGCTAAAGTCTAAGAAAGTGTGTAATTAGGAATCAGGCGTTGATACTGGATTAGATCAAGATTTGGATGACTGGTGGTAAAACACCAAGAAATCTTACAATTTGCATATTAAGATCTATCTTGAAGTGATATGCGATCCAGATTTAGCCTAGATCTAGACACGGATTAGCTTTCGATCGAGATGTAGAGTCAAGTCTTATGCGTTGAGTACCAATGCATCGTCCAGCAGAAACGTATTAGATAAAAATGAAATTTGTTTATTCCTATTATTTTACTCTTCAAAGGCATATAATATTATTTTAATATCATTTTTTTTTCTTTCCTTTCTCTCTCTCTCTCTCTCTTTCTGCTTCTTTTTATATCGCAATGGTTATTAAAATAGATCGTTGATAATAATAACGGATACAGTAGATAGGCTAAATCACTTATTCTTCACCTAAATTTAACAAATAAGGTGCATTGCTTGAAAAACAAATCCATTGTGATTGTTTCTCTACCACCGAACTTCACCCGACCGGAGATAAGAAAAATCTAAACACACGGGGCAGCTACAGTGCGCAGCAACTTGAACACACGCGGATGGGCTGCCGTTGATTAATGTGTATATGAAAGGGTTAATGCACTAGCGTTCACTGATTCACACACACAGAATTGCTAAGTAATTTATGGACAGTTTTTTTTCTATGTCAGTGGCAATATTGATCTAAGAGAAATCATAGACACAGTCACACTGAACAATGGCAAATAGGCATTAACAATAGATGTACCAGTAGTGGTGTCGTGGGCTAGCAGTTAGGCCATCGACTCGGGATCTGAAGTTCTGGGTTTGAATCCTGACTGGTCCCGACATTTTTTCCTTGGGAAAGGCAATTTACACACATTTCCTGACTCCACTCAGGTTTGAATGGGTACCCGGCTATAGACAGTGATTGATATTGTTAAATTGATAAGGATTTTAGCCCCTAATAGGCAAACGCCTTGTATGCTTCCCAGAAGCTGAGAGCATTTATGAGTGTCTTCTTTGGGTCTGTCAGGGTAATAATAGATTGTAAAGCGCTTAGAGCCTGTAATTACGGGGATAAGCACTATATAAATACTCCCTATTATTATTACTAGATCTAGTTTGTTGTTTCTGGCGTGGTTGGTCAGAAACTAAACATTCATGTTCATTGAAACAGTGCAACACATTATACAATATGCACAATTACACCATCCAATATTTCCCTCTCTCCTCATCAATGAACCCCCTCCTCCTCCTGAAAAAAAGAAAAAAAAAAACAACATTCAACTAGTACACAGAGCATGTGCAACATATACAAACAGAGTGTGGATAAAGCAAGAAAATGATTGATTTAAAAAAGAAAAAAAATTAGACAGAGGGAGAGAATGAGGGAAAAGAAAGAGAAGGGAAAAAAGGAAAAATGGTGGGATAATTTCAATTAGAAGACACAGAGAGAAAGGTTAGGGAAAAAAAAATACATTTAAACCAAAAGACATTAAAAGATCAATTATAATTTTCACTAGAATGAAAGACAGCAAGACAGTGCAATTAATAAATGGTACCCACCAAGATTTCTTATTAATCATGCTAAAACCTCAGCTTCCTGCTTAACTAGGTGTTCAAGAAGTACAAATAAATACTTATGAATGGATTCTTGATATAACGGGCTGTGCACCCAAACACAACGCATGTCTTCACCATTGTTATCATGCAAACAAACACAGATTTGCCCCCAGTTCGACAGGGATCAGCAGGTTCAATGGTGCGCGGTCTCGTGACCGGAGTGCTGCCTCCAGTTCATCTAAGCTCCTTGATCCTTTCCAATAATAGACATGATGAGCATAAAGCTTATAGTATGTATTTAATAAGTGTATCAAATTTACAGTATTTAAAACTGTCAGTGGCTGCTTGAGTGTTTACCAGTAACTTCTCACTTCATATTCAGTTATTATTATTGTAATTATTCCCATTATTGTTATCAATATGATGGAATGGCCGAACTTTATGTTATTTATATATTTTTTAGGCCTAATATTGTTGAAGGTATTGAGCTTTAGTAGCACTATCATTATTATTATTTTAAATATCAACTTGCCAAATTGTATTATTATTACTATTTCAATACTTTGGTATTTCAATGCTCTTTTTGAACAATGTGGGAGGCCCATTGCCAAATAAGAGAAAATTCTTTAGGTCATATGGTGGAAATAAGAACAAAAACCTAACTGTTTTATAGATCTCTCTGGCAATGTAGTGAATATAGCATATAAAAAATGACTTAGTTGTGAACATGCAAATATTCAGAGCACATTAAAAAAAAAAAAAATTACTTATTTTAGAAAATTGGATTATACCAATCAAGCAATCATGAAATAGAGGATTGAAGAACCAGGTAGTAATATTAGACATATTAGACATAAAGCAATTTATATGGGTAATGCAGTGGGACAGATTAGTCAGCTCTTTATTCTTTAGTGAAAGTTACCACAAAATACACATGATGCAGGTAAAAATGTTTATATGAGATACATTTTTTTCTGTCAATTTCATGGCAAATTGCGAAGAAGACAAGATATTTTGATCTCTCTTTTTTTTTTTTTTTCAAGTAAATCACCATATTTTTCTTTTTAAAAACTGTTTTATCGCTTGACAAACACCCCTCAAGTTGTCAGAGCTATTTCAAGGGGTGGAAAAAGTATTGGTATGATAAGGTCAAGGTAAATGACTCTTTGTGTTGAATTTCGATTTCCTGTGAAATTGTCATGTGAAAATGAGCTCACATTGAGAAAATGAATTTTTTATTTTTTGTTTGTTTACAAGAAGTGTACTGAAAAAAAAAAAATCTTTCTTCAACAAGGCCACGTTTGGTAAATTGTCGAGCAATTATACATTCACGGTAGTTTCCTAGATACAGTCTGTTGAATGTCACATCACCCAATGTAAATTTTCAGGATAGATTTCAACAGTCATTACTTATCAAGATAAATATTATACATAAGCATATGATAGATAAATACATACTGGGACCCAGAGAGAGAGGGAGGAGAGAGAAAGAAAATAGGGAAGAAAGGAGCAAACATGTTGAAAGAAATGTTTTGGGGCTACTTATTTCTGGCGCCTTTTATTTTTGTTAATTGCATCAATACCAAGTTGCTGAGTTCTATTATCATCATCAATACTTTCGTGTCGCCATAATGTTTGCTAGTATTAGCACAGACTAAAGACAGCTTAATAGTCAGGAAGTCAGATGGTACGATATATGGATATAGACTGATAGATAAGTTTTTTCCCCCCGCTATGTTTTTAAATTTAAAAAAAAAAAAAAAAATTTTAATGTAGAAGTGCCACTTTGATTAATTTCGAGTAAGCAAACGTTGACTAGATTTTTACTGATTGTTTGTCAACGCTAATGCCTTGTTTTCTTTCGTTAAAAATCAAACTGTTGAAAAAAAAAAGGATTAAGTCAGTGAAATATGCTATTTAAGTAATTTTAGTGATGGCTTAACAGCATAAATACTAACTGAAATTGTTAAGTGAATCTTATTAGACACACATCATTTTGACATTCGCCTAATCAAACCATGGCGGGATGCATCATTGTATGCTGATGCCAATGGAATTACTATCAGTTTTATCATTTTGGAATATCTCACAATAGAAAAGTTTCTTTTTTGTACTCTAAGACAGACAGTCACAGGGGCATGGTGTGTTCGCAGGCGGAAAATTGTTCCTGTGTTCCCGTCTCCAAAGGGCATTTATGCCATGCTTGTGGTTTGGTGTGGTCATATAGGGGAAGACTGACCTACCAGTTTTGCCTGTGGTCCATCCGTTCAACCATTCTTCTTTATAGTTGTTCTGTATCGTTTGTTGTACTGTGCGTTGGGATGTTGGTCTGTTAAATTGTTGGGTAGCGTGTCCGCCCTTTCATTGCCTGCAATGTTGTAATGTCCAGGGATCCACTGTAGTATGAGGTCAACGCCATAGGTTGCGATGAAGGAGTCTATTGTGAAGAACAAGCTCTTCACTGTTGTATTTAAAAGACTTTCATTGTCTAAGGCTTCAAGGACTGACTTGGAGTCAGTAAACAGGACTGCATTTTGAATTTTCTCTGGAATTATAGAGAAAACTGAGGTCATCTAGTGGATTGCTGCTTCCATTGTGAATGTTTCAGCCTCATAGTTAGAGCAGTTTGCCCCGCAGGAGTCATACAGTTCGTCTCTTGTGCCATCTGGATACTGTATTCTGGCTCCATATCCTGCTTTGATGGGTTGCAGTCCTTAGAAAATGGGATTGTCTCTGCTTTTAAACGGCTGACCTGTTTTTGATGAGGCATTTTGTGGATAGAAAGTTGTTTTTTTTTCCAGACAGCGGTACTCCGGTTACTCTTCATTGATTTTTAGCTGCCAAGGGTTCTTTTGCATGCATGCTGTACGCACAGGACCTCCAGAATATATTTGCCCTTATTTGAGAAGGCTAGATGTCGGGCTTCCCTGCTCAAGAAGTCACGGGACCGTTGAATTACTAAAATAAAAAAAAAATGCAGGTTCCGACCTTCGTATCCTTCCTTCAATCCAATTGCAGGATCCGTGAGGTGAACATCAACTCACGACGTCAGCTGTCCACCATGCAGCAGATGCCAAAACACTTTCTTGTAGACCTATTTGTTTTGTTTCTGCTTTAGGCCTATGTATCCTAAGATTCGATTTAAGATAAAAAGAAAAAAAAAAAAGGAAGACGGATCTCAGCTATGTGACAGTCTTTAATTTTGCCCTCCTATCATTAATTCCATGCGAAGATCTGTGCCACCAATCTTGAATGACGTGACATTCACGTACCCAGTTCTTTCTTTGATTGATTACTGATAGACTAGCCTAGGCCTAGTCATCATCCCCAGATTTTTGGTCCTATCAGCGAGATAACATTAGCTTTCAAGATTGAAAGCTCTTCTGAAAATAAAACCCAGAAAAATAAAGTAGACTCTAAACAGGATCCCTCAAAAGAATAGGAACTATGCATAGATCTAGATCTATATCAAATCTAGATCTGGTTCAAAATATACTGATCTGTGCGTGAAAGAAACCACAGTTGCCCACTAGATCTATATATGAATATTCTGAAAATCACGTAAGGAATACAATTCTGAAAAATAGAAATATCTGTGTTTGTTTTTTTTTTCTTAAGCCTTTCAATCCTAAGAAAGTAGGATTATCTCAGCTTTTAGAAGTTGTCAATTTTTGCTGAGAAATTTTATGGGTAGAAATTTGGAATTTGGAAATTTTGCCTGGACAGCGGCACTCAGCCTACTCTCCATTGATTTTGAACTGCCAAGCATTCTTTAAGGTTTTAGGATGCCATATCATCAAAAAATGTAGCTGTGATCACTTTTCTGTTTTTAGTCTGTATACTTACTTAAACCACTTACAAACAATAAACAAGTGAAATAATGCTAAAATATAGGCTTAATTTTGAAATATGGAGGTTTTTATTTGCCTACATCACTCCCTATGGCCCTTGGAAACAGTTTGTTTACATTGGTTATTACCATATTTTCATACTATTATTCCTATAAAATACCAATTTGGCGAATTAATAATAGTACTGGAACTCTTTAAAGTAGAAATAAGTAAACAAAGTGAATAATACATAAGGATTGTACTCTAAGTAAACTTAGTATGCCCAGCTTGTTGGATCAGTCCTCTCCCCTCACTTCCCCCCTTTTTTTTGTGTGATTTGCTTTCCTTTTTGAATCTAATATTCCGTTGCCACTGCTGTGAGGTAGGCAGGTCTGGATACTCCTCACATTGCAAACACACTAAACTCTCTGTACATACTAGTCACTACACTCATAATGTATGCTACAAGCACAAGCAGAAACAAAGCGAACTGGATGGTTCGATTGATCGTAGGTTGGGAGATAGCTAGCCGTACAGATGAATGGGCAGATGGATGGGTGGGATTATATAGATAGAAAGATAGACAGAAAGACAGACAGATAGAGACAGACAGACAGATAGAGACAGACAGAAAGACAGACAGACAGATAGGCAAGTAAGTCGATAGATAAAGAGAGATGCAGATAAATATATAGATTGATTGACCTACTGATTAGCAAGATAGACAGAATAAATAAAGGGATAGAGGGAGAATAGATAAAGAGACATAGAGAGAGAGACAGAGATTAGATAGCGAGATAGAGAGACAGATGGATGATTTGGCTGGCTGTTTGGTTGATTTGTTTGATTAGTTAGAGAGAGAGATAGATAAACAGAAAAATAGAGAGACATTGAGACAGAGAGATAGAGTTGAAGATATAGAGTGTAGATAGAGTAGATTCAGACAGAGAGTTTAGATAGAGTAGAAACAGGTCAGATAGAGGTAGAGAGATTTGATTGAAAGGAAGAGATAAGAAATAGATAGATAAAAAGGTTGCTAGTTAGATGGATAGAGAGACAGAAAGAGAGAGATGATTGAGAGAGGATGGATGGGTGGTGGTGGATGGATAGATGGATTAGATTGGGCTAAACATATTTTGTAAACTTTCCAATGAACTAAATACATAATGTTGAACGAAGATAACAAAAGTAAAGAATACATTGATAGATAGAACCCTTGACAGAAGATAAAGATGCATTATATGCTTATACATAATAGATAGATATATGTACAGTGAACCCTCAGGTTACGAATAGGTCGATTTATGAACAAATTGGTTTTACAAACGAGCTTTATGGACAAATTTTACGTCTACTTTACAAACAGTGATTCGGGTTACGAACACGTCCACATCCACAATCCTGGAGGAAAACGGGTTCAATTTGAGCTTTGTCAAGTTTACATTTGCATGAGCGTAATGTGTAATTTACATGTATAAGTGCTGCAACTATTTTAGCTGCAGTGACTTTCTTATATCCTCCTTCATCAATCACTGTAATGCACAAACAATTGCCGTGCAATGTAATTCTTGTTGAATTTAGCGTGATAGTGTATTCGTCTCAGATTTAGAATACATTTATACATGCATTTAGATTTAGTTGTATACATTCTTCATTAAATTTAAAAAAAAAAGAAATCTCAGTGTAAAAATACCATTCAACTTTTACTGAGACTGAAACAGATTAATTGTGTTTACCATTATTTCAGTGTTTTGGTTTCAATGAAATTTCATCAATGTTTTGGTTTCAGTGAATTTCATATAATTCAGTCTACCAACAAAGTCCAGAAACGGATTAAGTTCATATCCTGAGGGTCCACTGTACTTGGATAGAAACTTAGATTGAAATATAGTTGAATACCATCTGCATGCAGATAGGCACATAGATATACAGGGTATTTGTAAAGTTACTCTACTGTTAGGTTGAAAAATAACGTTTTTGTATTGTCAGGAATGCATTGGGATCTCTTTCACTTTGAACATTATCATAATGTGATAAATGAAGTTGATTGCTTTTGTTATTGTTGTAACCTTTCCTGATTTGATACATACAGTTTCTTAAAATCATATTAGTGTAACCTTTATAAATAACTGTATAGTAACTTTATACACATCCTGTGTATATAAATAGATGAATGACTTTTAGTTTCTTTTTATCAAAGCAATGTCAGCTCTAGAATTCCATTCAATGTTTGTGTCACTATTGGTAGAGAAACATCCTCTCTTCATAATTATTAATGACTCTGAACTAATGTATGATTTTTTCCTCTTTTCTTTCCTCCCTAGAAAAAACCGGATTGAAAGACTAATTACTACTATTTCCATGGACAAAATGGCAAATTATCGAATCTACAATTGGTGCTTGTTATTTACGTCACTCAAATGGCACATCCATAAGTTATAGTTACTGCACGGTGATATATACCTCACAGAAGTGATGTTGGAGATGAGCTGTGTAGCAGTGTCAGTGGTCCTCTTTGCATCGCCTAAACAAAAAATCAAGGAAACCACCAGTGCTACTTCAAATCACAGGAAGGAGAGATTATCAAAGATATCACAAGTCAAGAACATAATGCAGCAGCCACAGAAATGACTTGACCCTTGGAAATATCAATCCTTCTGATTGGACCTTGCATAAGGGACAGACCATGGATTCTATTCATGTTACTTTTTTCCCGAATTGTAATTCATTGATAGGCCAACATTCTATCAATGGTACTTTTCTGCTCTCAGATTAATAGATTGCATTAGTGCACCAGTTCTGAATGCAGAAATGCTCGCTCATAAATCTGTTAATGTCGGATCATCATGCTATAAACATTAATATTCTCCTCTCAGAATTGATAGTTCACCATTACTATCATTTTCTTTTGTCAAAATTGCTGGATCAGTATGTATCAATGTTAGTGTTCTATCAAAACTGACATTCTGTCAGTATAAGTATTCACATCTCAGAATTGATAGATCATCAGTCTATCAGTGTTAATTTTCCTATAATAGAATTGATAGATCATCAGTCTGTCAATGTTTATTATCACCTATTAGAATTGACAGATCATGTCTATCAACGTTAATGCTCCTCTTTTAGAATTGATAGATCATCAGTCTATCAATGTTTATGTTCACCTAGTAGAATTGACAGATCATAATCCGTCAATGTTAATTTTCCCCCATTAAGTTTGATGGATCATTAATCTATCAATGTTTATTTTCCCCAGCTAGGATTGATAGACCCTCAGTCTATCATTGACCATCATTGGATATTGTTAATTTCTAGACCATCATTGGATATTGTTAATATTCCCCTATTAGAATTGACTGACCACCAGTCTATCAATGTTAATTTTCCCCTATTAGAATTGATAGAACATCAGTCTATCAATGTTATTTTCCCTCTTAGAATTGACAGATCAGTCTTCTATCTTAATATTCGCCCATCTGGGTTGATGGATCATCAGTCTATCAATGTTAATGTTCCCCTATTAGAATTGGTAGGTCATTTGTCTATTTATGTAAATGTTCTATCAGAAATAGAGCATCATTTTATTGTGGCTGATGATCTTTTTTGTATAAGAGATAGATTAGTATTCTATCATTACAGACCCCCGGGGTATATAAGTAGGTTCTCTGCTCCCACCTGTAGGTGGTGAAAGCCCACCATTGGTGAGGTATCTCTATTAGAATCGAAAAATTGCCAGTCTATAAGTACTAATGTTCCCCTATTAGAATTGATAGATCATTGGTGTATTTATGTAAATGTTCTATCAGAAATGATAGAGCATCAATTTATGAATACTATGTGTGTCTTGTCGGAAACGATGGATCATCATTCTGTTATTGCTGATGATCTTTTTTATATAAGAGATGGATTAGTATTCTATCATTACCTACCCCGTGGGGGCCCGGGGTATAAAAGAAGGTTCTCTGCCCTCACCTGTAGGTGGTGAAAGCCCGCCATTGGTGGGATGTCTCCCATGGAATGCCATCCTCGACATTCCAGGGGTGATATCTCTTCTCTCTCCTGGCTCCTGTCTTCTGTCCAGCTCTCTTTCAACTCTTCTTCCTGATGTGTAAACACATCTTACCATGTTTGGCACAGTATAGCCACAATCATGCTGATGTGTTGTTAAACCCCAGCACAAACACAGTCACACTGTCATTGTTAATGATTTCTTCATAGGGGGACAAGTCACTATTCTGTCAACGTTTATTAGCAACATGCAGTGGCAGTATTAATTTATATGGTGGATAAAGGAAAGCTGTCAGGGTGACAGTTGTAATTTATTTATTGTAGCTCATAGCTACTCTGTGGTTTTTCTCACCGTGTCATGCAAACTTTATTTTTCATTGGCTCCCATTCTTTCAAATGTCACCATGATAAGTATAACTGTCATTCAATAGACTGTCATTGAAAAAAATTGACATGTCTTTGTGAGTACAACCCTTTCACCTATCATTTGCCCATTTCAGATAAAAATTTTATCTGAAGAGAGGGTGGAGTCAGTGGAGGGCTTAAAAGAGGTACATGATCAGTAAGGGGGTCTAACATAGTGTCATTTTTTTAGGCTGTGCTGAGTCACTAAACAGCTTGATACTTAGTGCTAACATCAGCTACCCTTACTGACAGGCTAGGCAGCATGTGGTGCACAGGATTATAGTTCTTAGGCTAGTTCTCAGCTCAAGTGTTCTCTAATCAGAAATAAAAGACCGGCAGTCTATCTATGTCTGTGTTCTCCTATAAGAAATAGTATATCATCCTATCAATGTCATTGTTCTCTTCATAGAAATGATAATTTACCATCTGTCAATGTTATTGTTACCATCGCAGAAAACTGCTCATTTCTCATTCAATGAGAGTATCAACACATTGGTCTTTCTTCTTTGGAGTTACCATGTCAGCAAGCTTTTCTTTCTTTTTGGATAGCAATAACAAGCCTCTGTGAATGACCACAAAACTGCCATTCCTCTTTGAATGGCAACAGCAAACCCCTCATTCATCTATGAACCAGAATATCAGCAAACCTCTAATTCATCTAAGAATGAGAATATCAGCATTTGCTCACTCTTCTTTGGAATGACCATGTCAGCAAACTTCTCTTTCTTTTTGTGAATGATGAAAATTATCCAAAAATCTCTCTGAATGACAACAACAAAGCTCTTCTGAATGAAAAAAAAAAAAAATTGTCATTCCACTGTGAATGAAAATATATCAAAAATTTATTAATCTCTGAATGACACTGTCATGAACCACTCATCTCTCCATGGCTTTTTCTAGAGATGACCACAAAGGTAAAGGTGACACAGGTAGTGGAGACGGCGTCAATATCTCGCAACAACACATTTTGTTGTTATTTTTTCTCATGGAAGTTTTTGGAAACTTCTTTTTTTTCTGAATGACAACATCAGGAAAATATTCATTCTTCTCAGAGGGATGGTGTCAACAAATTCTATTTTTTAATGTCAGTTTATTCCTAATTTGACTGACTACATCAACATTTGATTCATTCTTTGTTTGAGCTGTCACATCAGCAATCTTGTCAATTCTGTCTGATGATACTGGCTCCGTTCTTCCTTTTTGTCTCTATATTTGACGATGTTATTGGATTCTTTTGTTGTTGAATCAGCATTACTTCCTTTGCCTGACCGGCACAGGGGACTTGTTAGGGTGAAGGAGGGTAAGCTGTGCAGTCTCTTCAACTCCTCGTCTTTCAAGGCCCAAAGTTCCATGCAATAGATGCCACGTGCAGGACAACCCCAAAAGCTTTGTTGTGGAGTAGCTGAAAAGCTCCTGTCTGACAAGATCAGCAACCAAACAAAAATCATGATTCTAAGTAACAATTTCAGGGAGCTGAGCATTTCTTTGAGTAGTGATGTAGCACAAGTCACTTCTTTTTTTCAGTGACCTCACTAAAATCTGTTGATCTTTCTTCCAACAGCATGCCACCTTTTCTTTATTTACAGGATGACTGTCAGAGAAGGCTTCAATCTTCTCCTGGCTAACGATTTCAGTAACACTCCATCTGTCAATTATGGACATGAACTGGACAGTGGAGGCTGAAACTTTTTTAAGAGCTCAGGACCTGCTCTTGCTGACTAAAAACAAGCAATCCTTTCTTGACATTTGAAATGATATAACAAACTGTAAAGCCTCTATAGTGCTAGCTCACTAAAGGGACAGCTCCTACCATATTCTGTCCTATCCTGGGGTTTTGAAGAGCCCTACAAGAGAGGCCATAAAGATTTTATAATCCTACTACCTTTATTCTGCCTGCCTTTCAAGAGGTTTTGGGCAGTTTACTGACACAGTGACAGTGAGGTCAATTCAGTCACTGGTGATGTCTTTCTATCTCATTCTTTCTTTGTCAGCCTTCTCATGAAGTAACTTTAAGATTGTCCTGACTTCCTTAAATAGCAGTATCAGAACACAAACCACTTCCCGTTTGATTTAGGATATTGGAAACTTGATGAGTACATAATCAGACCTCTAATGATAAATCGAAAGTGGTGCTTTCCTTGACTTGAAATGCTATATTTTTTTGTGTTTGTGTTTATAAGAATTTGTAGCACTGATGCGCAATAACTTTAGATGTTTTGGTGGATGATTTACTTGTTGAGTAGATCTTTGACGATGGATTGAGTCTGCACTAAAAATACCAATCAGTCTAATAAAAGTGGTCGTAAAATTAGTGATGTTGAACAGAAGTTAATTCCCATTTTCTAATTACCCTCAGTGTTGATAAGCTGTCTGACAAGGCCTGCCGAACACTAGATAGTCTCCATATTTAAAACTTGATAAACACGTTTCAATGAAAATGGAGAGACAAGTAGCTGAAACAGGCTGTCAGAATCTTTTTTTTTTGTTACAATTTCAGTCAGCAATGTGAGGGCAAAAGACGCAAGCTAAGCCTAACTCGAGATCCGCTGGATTTTTTAAATATTTTTTGTGTCTTTGTATTTTTGTGTTTTTTTTTTTTTTTAAAACTGGTGTGCTAATTTGGGAGTGAAAGTGTCATATTCTCAGAGTTTTCACAGAGAAGTGTTTTTTGGACTCTAAATTGTACAGATGCAGAATTGAACTCAGCTTTGGCATCTTCAATTTCAATCTAATTATGCCACTTAGATGGGGCCATTTAACAAGTAAAGATATTTCTTATAGACAACTTTTGTACAAAGCCATTTCTGGCAATAGGACATGTTATACCTATCATAAATGGGATTTCAGTTACTTAAATGCTAGTGATTTCTGCTTTTCCAGGAGTTTAACATTAGTGATGAAGTGTGGAGTGGATGTTCAGTACAGTGCAGAGACAGCACTGATGGGAACGTTCAAGGAGTTTATATGATAGCAGTACAAATCTTATGGTGAGACCATAGAAAAAAATGGTTAAGTTCAGCAAACTCTGTATATGGTGACCTTTGAAATGTTTGTAAGCTTTTGTTTATTGTTTCAGATTCATTTGTACTGTTTACTGAAGGTGCTCTCTGGTGCCTTGGGCAGTTGGATGTCAAATATTCCCATCGATCTTGACATTTGGATGTGTTACTACACTTTTAATGAGTAAAACGTTGATTATTTTCAAGGTCACATTGACAAATGGTGATACTGTATGGAGGTAAACATTTCCTTCTTTAAGTGTAGGGCCATGTGTAGATTTTCACCAAACTGACTTAGTATTTTGTCAACACATGTTAGAGAACTGCTGGTAACAAAGATGTTCAGATTTTGAGCAGTCAGCCAAATCAAATTCACTGCAATATGGAAGAGACAAAACAACTAAGAATTAGAACTGACAATGACACGATTAGTAGAACCCAGTAGAGTAAATGGCTATACTTACTGCTGCTGTTCTCGCCCTTTTTGGTAAGGACAAAGGTTGGGGGTCCTCTTGCTGAGGCAGTTTGCGCTGTGATGTAGAAAAGAAGTAAAGATCAATGAAAGAAAATATTTCCAATGTGGATCTGTATTTGAATTTGAGTGAGTTTAAATGGGCAATTACGAACACACACGTACACACATATACATGCACACACACACACATGCACACACACCGTACAAATAGAAGATACAAATTAAAGAGAGAATGAGTTTTATCTCTTTGAAATCATAAGCTTCGAAGTGAACAATACTGCATAGGGTTCATTTCTCCTGTAGACACGAAGTGGTTTATTGCTGGGGTTCTTGTATTAAGAAAAATATTTGAAGGAGATGAGTCATTACTGAAGTAGTATACAAGTTGTTTGCTGACTTCTACCCCTTTAAATGACAGACTAGGGAGATGGCTAAAGGTGAGAGACCAGATGTACACCGTTTACCTTGTGCACATTTGCCCTCACAAAAGTGTGGGTCACAGCTTTGTCCACATACCCAAAGAAAAATAGAAAAACCAAAGGTCAGTATCAACTTTTTTTCCTACTCCTTATTGTCACATTTTCTCTTGCTTCATGAATTTTTTTTCTTCAGTACTTTCACATCTGCAACATAAGACTTACATCATGTTGATGTTGAAGTCAGAGTCTCATTGTCCTTTCTCTATGTTCATCATTTCTTCAAGTCTAATTTGCTTGAGTTTGCAAAGGAAGCTACACTTTGTGGAAAGTGACTTTCTATGAGTGGCAAAAGTTGTCAACAGTCAGTAGCGATTGTTGCATGGATCAACACATTTTTTTCAGACAGTCTTTTGTTCTCTTTGGTGCCCCTGTGTTTTGATGGCCAGTGGAGAGTTTGTCAAATGGAAACGTTTTGGTAGGCAATGATGATCTGTCCTGGAGATGTGTCGTGCCTATCAT
>JBCAUA010830330.1:0-14222 GCA_038406235.1 Peronia verruculata
TGATCTCTTAATTCTGCGCAGTAAATTTAAAATGAATAAATTTGAAGGTGTTACATTTGGTATTAAAAAAAAAAAAAAAAACAAATCAATCATAATTAAAGTTCAGCATGAGTTCCTAATATGAGTCAAACCACAGAGATTTTTTTAAAGCAAAGTATTCTGATCTACTTCCAGTTGCCAGACCTCATTAAGTCAAGGATTACAATATAATTACATCTTTAAACATCATGAAATTTAGTGGGTGGATGGGAAATCTAATGATCTTGTATTCATTTTCAAAAAGTAGCAGCATTTGAATCTTGTCCTAATGACAAATTTTTAAAGTTTTCCTTATTTACATGTAAAAATATTCTCAGATCCTACCTTCCATCCTGGCTATGTGGGGCAGACAGTACATCACCAATGTAGGTATTTGTGTTGCTATATACAAGTACCGGTATGTGTTAAACTCAGATTTGAGAAAAGAAAAAAAAAAAAAGAACAAAGAGCAGCACTGGGAGCTGGAAGATAATAGACTAGATGGAGATGGCAACGACCATGCTCATGTTCAGTGCCACTGTCTAGCCTGGAGAGAGAGTGAAGTGGGTGTGGCACTGGCATATCAGCGACACAAGGCCAACAGATAAATACAAATAAAAAGGCTGTAATGTAAATAACCGTTCTATGAGTTGTGAAAGGATGTAGTAGCCGAGTAGGATTTGTGGGTTTTAAAACTTTGATACAAAATCAAGAAACAAAATAGCAAATCCAGAAAAGTGGAACACGGTATTCAAATCACCATGAAAAGATTTCAGCATTTATTACAAAAATTGACAGGCACACATTCAAAAGTACATAAAAAAAATGAAAATGCTCATATAAATAATATATCTTCTTCTGAATATTTATAACAGGGCACTAAAAATTCATATATAGTGCAATTGAATCTGAGAGTAAATGAAAGTGCAGCTTAAAAAAAACAAATTGTCAATCATTTGGCTCTGGGTAGAAAAAATATACTGAAAGCTTAAACATTTGTGAAATATGCATATTTTAATAAATATGTAAACATATTACTATCTTTTCCTGCATACTTTAAAAAAATTACATGACTTTAAAAAATCCCATGAATAAAGTACCGGTATGCTAAAGAACACATACACAGGATACATGTTGCATTGATTTAATCTGCAGTTTGATGTAATATTTTCAAAACCATACAACAGTAGTCCAAAGTGATCAATATTTGTCTCCTTTGGTCTGACAGCATCTGATCTTTCTCATCAATGGCCTTACAAAGCAGAAAATACTTAGCACTACAACAAGTTGAATGGATCATGAATACAAATTTAACACAAGTTTTTATCATCTCTTGATATCCTCTTTTTTTTTTTTTTTTACACTTTTGCAACTTCTATACTGCATTAGTCTTCAAACCTGCATTAAATTTCCTGCGCAGATGTGAATACAGACATGGTGGGTCAAGTGTCAGCTTTGTGAGATCTGATTGCCCATCTTGCTCTTTAGACATTCAGTCAATCAGAAAATCACTTCTAACATGAAGAACCGAGGCAAGCACAAGTTGTCCTGTCTATCACAAAAGGGGAGGGAATCATGCAGAAACTAGACACCAAGGAAAGATGGCTGAGATATGACACAAGGCATGGAACCACATCAAACAATACAACTGAACAAATACCAAAATCCACTTTTGTTACTTCTAAGTGTGTGCGTGGATGCAAATGAAAACCAAGAAATAAATGTATGTGTATAAATATGGCTTATTTCAATTTTCTATGGGGAGGTAGATACACTGTGGTGTGTCAATTGCACCCCTTCTAACATGAAACTAAAAAAAACTACATAATCAGAGGCAGTCATACTGGATGAAGAAAAGACAAATACATGTAGGATACAGGGGGTCAAAAAGGCAATGTTGCATTTTATTCTTGGGATCCTCCAAAAATTTAAATTTCACCCTTTCTTCTATAATTCATCCAATCCAAATAATATTCTTGAAAAAAAGATTGTTGAACTTAAATACATGTATTTGAATGAAATTTGACAATGCCAAAATTTGATCCAAATTTAATTTAATGCTTAAAGAGTCAAGACTCACCTGTTCCTAGATATTATATGAATAACACCCACATTTGCCTCTCATAAAAACGTGTTGTACTGTCCACAAAGTTCCGCTGGCCAGACCCACTGGATCTGGCTGTTGTGTGGCTTGTGTTAGTGAGGATCCACAGCCAAAGTTGTGATTTCAAATCTCTTAAAAGATACAAAATTTTTTAATTTTTTTTTACACAAAATGTCAATTTAACCTTTTTTTTTTTTAATCTGAAAAAAACAAAAAAATATTTTGGTATCATAGTTGGAAAATAGTGAAAAACGGTAAAAAACGGCTGTGATTTGAACTCACCTGGTGTGACTTGTCTCTCATTTTCTCTGAGTGCATGTACTGCTAATGCCTATGAGAGCCTTGCAAGAAAATTTTATTGATTGTATGGTCCTGGCAATAATGAAAACTGGTCCTTGTCTGTCTCAGTCTGCATCTATGAAATGTACTCACAGAACTTCTTCATACATCATTTGTCCTTCCATAATTTGTTATGACACACATTCACGGACAGCAACTTTGCAGCAAACATACAAACACATTCTATGGAGGCCAACATAAATATTTTATACCTCCTCATTCACTAATGTATTGAATACTGTTTTGTCACAAAAGGGAATACATTTGTAAATGTGTTAATGTTAATACTTCAATTTCATAATGGAATTGCTGAGTATTGACAATTGAACAGATGTTGAAAAATTAACATAAAAAAATGCTAGGCTACCATAAACACATGGCAAAAAAAAAATAAATAAATAAATAAATAAAATAAAATAAAAAAAGAACTAAAAAAATAGAGTAAAATGCAAATTTTAGTGAAAAACAAAGCACTATTACAGTATAACCATCAAGCATATAAAGTAGATAAATATTGCCATTTGAAATTAGAACTACATGGTTTGGGGGAAAAAAAAATGGCCTTTGAATCTCATTCACAATGCTTGGACAATGATTTTGAACCACACATACATTTATATCCTGCATGGCGCAGATGGCAAAAGTCATAATGAAAAGTTGAGGGCAATTCTCCCACAACATTCCACGAGTATACATGTATTGTTTAGTTCAAGATCCAGCAAGGCACATGCTTGCACACCTACAGAAACATATATATATATACAAAAGAAAAACACAGAAGACAAATACACACCCACACACAAAAACAACAACAACAACAACAAAAAAAACCCAAAACACCAAGGACACCTCGCTCACACATAAAACATACAGTCGAGTCCACTCAAACCAAATGCTGACTATCCACATTTCTGATTATTTAAATAAAAAAGAAACACTGGATTTTTATTTTCCTCCTAAATGTCTCTTTGATAAGCAAAAGCCATCACGTTGAAGCAAAAGCCATCACTTTGAGTTTCCTTGTGACTGAACTGGTCAGTGATGCCACAAAGGTAAAAATCAGCTTTTCTTTTCTCCACATGGTTTCCACCCAACACAAAAACAAAAGAGACAGAGCTGTGGATGGGGCAAGAGAGATGAGACAAGGAACTTACATGTATCCGGTGTGTGGAGGGAGAGAGAGGGGGGCAAAAGCATAGGGGGGCCAGTGCCACTGAGCCATCGCTCACTAAGCATCCCGGCAGAGCCTATAGTACATGACATGTACAACTATACATGTGCATGCACTACACAATGTAGGCCTACACGCCACAGACTATCTGTGTGGTACATGTAAGTGTGTTGACAACAGTATACATTAATTAAATATGGCACTGCGCCTGTGTTATGATCACCGCCTTGGTTCTAGCAATGGTTGATTCGCTCTAGATAGACACAACCTATGTAATGGCTTCCTCCAACCATTTCCAGAGTTAAAACTTGATTAATAGTCCTTTTCAGGGCTAAACCTAGGCCTACTCACTTATCAACAGTTCTCCTCTGGGCTAAAACTACATTGAGATTGATAGAAAAAGTCTTTGCAGGACTAAACACTGCCACACCATTCTGATCCCCTCCCGGGGTTTATAAGCAGATGCTCTGCTGGGCCTGCAGGCCGTGTTCACCCGCCATCAGTGGGGTGTCTCCCATGGAGTGTCATCTTCGACATTCCAGGGGAGAATCCTCTTCCCTCTCTCTTTACTCTTGTCTTCTGTCCCGCTTTCTTCCCTCTCTTCTTCTTGACGTGTAAACATACTCTGCCATGTGTGACACAATATTGCTGTAATCATATAAATCCCAACGCAACAATACAACACCATTCTGCCTCTACTTTTCTTTACTGTTTGTTTTTGCTTTCAAGGCAGCCCTTACTAGGGCTAACAATCCAATTAAACCTGTGGGCGTGAATTTAAGATAAAGGGTAAGTTTGGAAGCCATAGTGTGATTTCTTAATAAAGGGAAATAATTCTCTAATAAAATAATTTAAAAAATCCCCCAACCAGAAGACAAACTCTCTCTAATCGAACCCATTAGGGTGGTCTTAGCAATTTTGTTTTAAGCAGACTCGACTGTACTTATGGAATTCTCTTACATTTGCCTTGATTTGCTATGCATATATAGAGTTGTCACTGACGTATTTCAAGCCAAGTGTCTGCTGCTAAGCAGTCATAAATTAATGTAAATTTTGATTGTCAACTTGAGATCACATCTGCATTTGTGAAGGAGTCAGAAAGTCACATGGCACAATTATACCATGGCATCTCTTGTATAATGACGCCAGGAATAATGTGAAGTTGGAAACAGTGACAACAATAAATCCCAGGTTTTCTAGGCAAGCCTATAAGTATATATACTACTGAAATGTCAGAGGTCAGCCTCTAATAGCAGTTTTTGTTACTAGCTTCCTGTTGTGGTTAACAAAATGGATTTATGATTTAGCTATCAGAAGCAAATGTATGCAAGGTCAAAAGCCAAATGCCAAGTTATGCCACCTGAAACCAAACAGCATATTGTTAGCTGTATGACAAAGAAACAAAAAGGTAACAACCCCTGTAAGAGAAAAAGCAAATCCTTACCTCCTGAGCACGACAAAGGAGCGAATCAGTTATTATCTCACTGATATGTGTTACTTTAACTTATTATCTATGTGTTACTTTAACTTATTATCTTACTGATATGTGGTACTTTAACTTATTACCTTACTGATATGTGTTACTTTAACTTATTATCGTACTGATATGTGTTACTTTAACTTATTATTGTACTGATATGTGTTACTTTAACTTATTACCTTACTGATATGTGTTACTTTAACTTATTATCTCACTGATATGTGTTACTTTAACTTATTATCTTACTGATATGTGTTACTTTAACTTATTATCCTATTGATATGTGTTATTTTATTATCTTACTGATCTGCTCCTCTGTCATGCAGAGAAAGTAAGTGTTTGGTTTATTGTCGTACAAGGATTGTCATCTATTTGCCTCTTTGTCGTACATACCACGATATGTGTGCCCATGTGTGTGTGTGCCCAAATGACTGATCTAAACCTTTATCTCACTAATCTGGTATAATTAGACATCAGGAATAACAAACAATTTCTGTCCAAACACAGTTGTTAGTTGCAAGTTTGACTGTATCATTGCCCAAGTGTTGGGGGCACAGACAGAGCAACACGATTTTAACAACTCAATACTGTAGGTCCCATCATGCTCATCAAAAAAAAAAAAAAAAAATGACTTCTGTATTCTGTTATCAAAATTAATAATTTCATCCACAATATTTTGTTTAACATCAGCTACAAACACATATAATGTGCTGAAAAATCATTATCAGTACAGAATAACAATACACAAAAAATGTTTTGAAAAAAGTACAGTGATCTAGTAGCTGGCTTAATCTTTTTTGTTTCTCTAGGCCAACACAGAATGAAACAAACAAAAACACATTGCCTTGGTAAGCCTTTGATGGACATAATAAGTGTAATCTAAAATTTCTAACCAGGTTAAAAATCACAGCCCATCCTTGCCTACCTAGCCTCACATACCAGATTAAGGTTGTGGCCAGACTATTTCTTTCCCCATACAGTCAAGTCCACCCAACCGAACTCTGATAATACAAATTCCTGAAACTTAAAAAAAAACAAAAAAAACAAAAAAAAACGAAGCAATTGATTTTTTTCCTCATCGTGTCCATTAAATACCTCTCACATAATTCGAAGCGATCGCTGTGAGTTTCCTTTAAATCGAACCCATCAGCGTCACCCCAAACTTAAAAACTGACTTTTGTTCTCTCCACATGGTTCCCATCCAACTGGGAAAACAAAGGAGACCAGGGTCACGGGTGGGGCAAGAAGGATCAGACAATTAATTTGCATAAATGTACTGTGAATACACCCAACTCTGTGTCCTGAGGGGAGGCAGGCAGGCAGCATACGAGGAACAGCAATGCCGATTGATAATCAAGCATCCTTGCAGAGCCTTGCACTTATAGTACAGGTAGACATGGTCAAACACATGCCTGTATGGTACTATTACGATACTTCGTGAGTAGACAACCCGAGGCGGTGCGCCAAACGCCTGTGACAATCAGTGCATGGTGGTATAGCTCTAGTCAGTATTTACATCATGCTTTTTTTGCTGGCGTTTGACTCACTTTATTTTATAGACTAGATCTATGTGATGGCTTCCTCTAACCCATTGAGGAGAAAGAAGACAGCTGGCCAATCCCGTCATGATCGGAGAACTGACAACATTTTGTAGCATAACCTATACACTGCATAATACATGTATGCATCTGTACTGTAGGCTCTGCCAGGCTGCTTAATTATCGATCAAATGCTACTGGCGCTGGTCCTAGTATACTGTTTATATGATGACAGTAACTTAAAATAATACTACTCTGGTAACAAACAGTAAAAATCTCTGCACAGTTCTACTACAACTAACATTCTATAAAAATAGTATAATGTAAGCAGATATGCGAGCCTGAGAAATTCTAATGGTCTTTGCCATCAACTGTTTGTCTTTCCTTGCTTCTGATTCTCCAAATACTGTGGGTATCCACGACAGGCTGTCTGCATCATCGTCAGAAACTGAGGGACCCCGGTCTGAAGAAAAACATGATATTGTCCCAGTATTAGGTAGGGAAAATTCTCGGCACATGGTGACGTGTAAATAGGCCTATGTGCAACAAGACAACTACTTTAAAACTGTTATGCAATACGAAATACCAGAACAGAGATAACACACACATTACAACAACAGAAACATAGAAACTGTGATGCCCAGGCACTGGAAGATTTAAAGAAGTGCAGATTTGATTCATGTCAAACTCATGCCACACTCTGTCATTCACTCTTTATTTTTTCTCTCTCTCTCTCTCTCTGTAAAACTGTAACCTGTACACATTCTCTAAGCTCACAAAGCAAACAAAGGAATCTTTGATCACTAACATCACTGAGTTCTTTTTTCCTCTGTCATGAAAATTTAGTCTTGGCCATAAACAGCTGGTAACAGAACAACAGCAGTGCTGGGAAAGCTTAAGTCAAAAATTACCTTAGCCGCCCAGTTGATCAACCATGTTGGAATGTTTCCCCTGGGGTTGTCATAGTATTTCATGAAAGCTGATGAAATAGAAGATTGAGATTTCAGCCAAAAACTCCAGACCAGCAAGTAAATCAAACCTCGACACCCGCAAATGTGACAGATGAATGTGTGAACTGGACTGAACAACTATGGCAAACCCAGAGAGTGGGACCATCCTGCTGGATCCACAAACACAATCACTATGCTCAGGCCAAAGCTTTTATGGTACAAAGGAAATTTGCTGCAGGAGAGGTTTGCTCCCATACTGTTCAACATTTCAGTTCGTTCTGTTGAATCTTTGGAGTTAAACAACAATGAAAAGATAACATCATATTTGATAAGACACTATTCTTCATTGTTACTTTATTAGTGTTATGCATATCTAAAGTCTACTCTCCTGTCTGAATTATATTTGGGAACTTCACTTAATAAAGAAACCAAATATCAACTTCATGTTCTACTGGGACCAACTATATCCAAAAACAGTTCTTACAAAAACCCTCAATACAAAATTGTATTATTACAAATAATCTTTTGGAACAATCATTCTGCTATGCAATCTGTCATTCTTATCACAAAATAAACTATGGGCAAATATGAAATCCACTCTTACTGCAAAGGGCATATAATCTTTTCCCGGAAGCACTTTTTTTTTTAACCAAGACCAAGCCAAGCTAGATCTTATCAATTTCTTCTGACAATGAAGCCATCAACAGCATTGTAAGGTAAGCATCCATATTGCCCTACCTCGAGACACAACAGGACACATACAGACCTGCCAAAACTCAGCTGTAGTGCAAGTGTGTAGTTGCCAGACTCCAATCTTTCCCTTTTCACCCCTTCACTTGCTGCTCATAATAGTCCCAATGAAGAACATGACATACGCCTATATTATGGGGTGTGACAAATTACGTGTGTGTATGAGGGTACAGCTATTATTTATTAGCTAGAGCCACAGAATCAGAGGGTGGCCTTGATCACTCTGCTCAAAACATTTCATGGCATACTTGATCAGCTAAGATAGTCACATCTATAGTACAAATCTACAGCAAAACCCACAAAAGGATTATTGACTCCATAACTACTGAATGTATCCATATGAAATTTGGCATACAACATTGTTGCATCACATATGCATCTGTGTTTCTACTTCTATACAGTTGAGTGAGGCTTACTATTATTTGATGTTATTCTAAAAATTCGATAGTAACCGAATAGAAAACTTGTGTGAGTGTTTGATCTGAATGGTATGTTTGATAGAAACATTTTCTTTGAGTAACATTCACTCATTCAGTTTAATCATTCAAAATGCCCACATTGAGATGTGCACACTTGCCATACACTTTAAGTGGTGACCTATATTTAATTTATCTCCCACGAAGGCCGTGGGTTCTCTTCTACTGTTCCAGACAACATCTCTTGAGAAATCAAACAATATGTTTTCCCATGCTAGAAAAAGTGAAGATTTATCAATATGACGCTTGAAATAGATTATGCGAGATATAGCTAGATCTAGACTTAGTAACAATGAGTTTAGTTCTCATCAAAACCAAACATGTCGAACCATACCAGTAAGAGAATGTATGTACTCTTGTGTCTCCTGTTTTGAATCAACTTTTCAGGATATTCTAAAAGAGTGATAATACGAAAGGTTTTCCATTCCCCATGAATGTTATGTCAACTCTTTTAGAATGTAGCCTTAAGATTTACACAAAGATGCAAACCTTTGGTTCCCAACTTTTCATTAGAGCAAAGGGCTGCACTCTGCAGGTAATCATCGACTCGAACAATGCCGCTCTTCTCAGGCACTGATGGTGTTTCAATGGACTTGGCCAGAACAATCCACACTTTCCTCCCATCTTTTTCAATCACTCGAAATTCTCGCCCATAGATGTACTGCTACTGTTAGGGAAAAGCTGCTTAAATTCACTTGCTCGAAATCAATGATATGGTTGAAATAAACAAAAACAGTCTATAGTAAACTAAAAAGTAAGAATCAGAATCTACATGTCTAACTTCTCGAGTAACAGATGGCACATTTCATCTCAGAAACTGTACAGGAACCTGCAAATTGACCTGCAAAATTTGAAAAAGTGTTCAGCAATATTAATGAGAATACTGATTAGGCAAGGAAGGCAAAAGGATACATCTCTGTTCCAGAGGGGAAATGGAAAGTTGACCTGCCAGTAGACCAAGTTCCTTCCCTCACACTGTTTCACTTCAAGAACTGAAATGTCAAAATTTGAAGAACAACGTCACAGACACGCACAAGCATATGATGGCATGAGAAAATACAATCCCACAAATTTTGGGGTCACTCAAGTCCAGATATTTATGGCAGACAAAGTTCACCTCTGGAATTATTATCAAAGGACTTCATGACTGGCACCATGCATCAGACTTAGATTCAATTGATTTAGTCTGATAGTATCCACGGATTACCTTTAGCAAAAGTGTCCCATTGTTTCCGATACTCCAGATCCATGTACACTTCAGCACATGTCTGTGGTTGGACATCGTCCAGTTCTCCATACACCTTGTACTGGTACAGCCCTGATGTCTGAGGAGATGTCAAAGTGTCAAAAAGGAGAGGGAATTTTGGGTCATTACAGCAAAAGTCACTTGTTAAACTTGCCATTATGACAGACTTGTGAAAAAAGTAAGCAACATGACCAGACATAAAGAATTATTTCCATGTGTTACCATACCAATATCATACACACCTGCAGTCTTCAAAGAGAGCTAATGTTCCCTTGATGTCATTCAAATTACTTTAGATAAATGACTGATTTAGGTAAAGATAATTTCACACACTTTCAGTGACCTATGTGGCAGTGGCAGTATGCTATCTCAGTAGATACCTTGGACAAACTCCCAATCTTTTCCAGTAACTCCAGTTGACGAGGAAAACAGCAAAAGGTTATGGACCCCATAAACATAATTTACTCTGAATATGGAATTTCACACAGTGGAACCTGCAAAAAGTCAGCCTGCTTAAAGTAAACTCTTGGTTAAAGTCAACATGCTTCGACAGGTCCCATTTTTTTCCCTCTATGTTTCATTAGTCTTGTCTTTGATAATGTCAATATCTTTAGAGGCCGAACTCGCTTAAGGTCAACTCCAAATGGCCCATGCTGGCTGACTGACAGCCATAAGTTGTGAAGACAAAGAGAAAAAAGGTCGGACAGAGACGCTTTGCTATGACACACTAGATAGACTGTGGGCCTGTCACTGTATTGAAAAGATGCTTGGCTCTCTCCAACTGTCTTGCATTGGTGGGGATACACAAACACACACCCACACAGCAGTTTCGCACTTGCACTCCTCGCCCTTCTTGCATTCGTTTGCGAGGCCATGGATGGTCAGCACAATTGACCACTGACCACCTTGTCACTGACACGCAGTTCCATGATTGGTCCTTTTCCCTTGCCTTGCGTTGGTGAGAATAAAGCAACACTTACACCAACTCAATTCTCTTCACCCTACTTGTTGACATTGACACTTAGAGACAGTGCAGATAGGCACTGCACCTGATTTAATTTCAGTCACGTCTTTAGATCACATAACATAGGTCTAATACTGAGATAATCACCCAGGAGAGAATTGAAAATCCGCTCGCCTACTTCTCAACCCACTATCATCAACTCCATGATCAGAATGTCTTTAAGGGGCATTACTCAATAGATATTCAACACATATTTTAATCCCCTATGCCTACCAGAGATTGTGTCCCTTGAAACCAGATAACCTTGCTTGAAGTCAACCTCCCTTCCTTCAAGTCAAAACTTTTCCTGGTCCCGAGAGGCTGACTTTAAGCAGATTCCACTATAGTTATAAGCTAACCTCATTGTAGAGCCTGTAGATGACAACACCATGTGACTCAACAAAAAATTCCCATCCCTCAACGTCTGGAGTGTCCAGTTCTGCTAAAGCAGACTCAAAATCCTGGTCGGAAAACACACCTGTCACTTCAGTGGCCATGACTCTGTGAGACGTCAGCCAAATTTGTGATGGTAAAATCTGAAAGAGACACAATGCCTTCCAAAACAATGTATCACACTACTGAAACCAAAGTTAAACCTTGAGATACACCAGTACAGCCCTGAAACTTCTAGGAACTACATACAAACATTGCTCATCTTCCCATTTGAACCTAACAAAACAATGACAAATGAAGAGACTAACAATGCCATTGCTTCATTCAATTATATAAAGTGTTGATTCAGTATTCAGACATAATCATGATGCAGGCAGACCCTGAACTCAATTAGGAACTTGTGTGAACTTGACATCAACTATTCAGTATGTTGTATCACTGTGTGAATTTGATATCAATTATTCATTATGTTGTACACTGTGTGAGTTTGATATCAATTATTCAGTATGTTGTATCACTGTGTAAGTTTGATATCAATTATTCAGTATCTTGTGTCACTGTGTGAGTTTGATATCACTTACTCAGTATGTTGCATCACTGTGTGAGTTTGATATCAATTATTCAGTCTGCTGTATGAGACTGGACACGATGAAATCAGGCACTCGTCAAACTGAGCCGACCGGAGAAATCACGTTTTTCAACAGTGAATGAATTTTTAACGTATTTTTCTTTTCTTCATTAAACCCTTCTATATCAATCTAAAAATGCATTTCAGAGTTCGACTGACTGAAATAGAGCAAATAAAGGCAAAAAAATTGTAATTTAATGGCATGGCCTAACAAAGGTAAAGAAGGATTTTACAAAAGTGATCAGCCATTATCTCACTAAATTCAGCTGCCACAACCGGGCATCCCCATTGTCTTTAACCAATATCTTAACTTCTACTTAAGGTAGACCAAGACTTTTTTCATACACTGAAAGGAAAATGAATAATCTTTACAGTGATACCAATAACTCCACATGCTCAAAATTTGACGAGCACCTGATTTCATCGTGTCACGTCTCATATCACTGTGAGTTTGATATCAATTATTCAGTATGTTGTATCACTGTGTGAGTTTGATATCAATTATTCAGTATGTTGTATCACTGTGAGCTTAATATCAATTATTTAGTATGTTGCATCACTGTGTGAGTTTTGATATCAATTATTCAGTATGTCTATTCAGTATGTATGTCTGTGATTCAGCCCTAGCCTATGCCTTCAAGAGTTTTGCTTTATTTGACTGGCACTGCTGGGAATAATGTTGAAAACCCAACGCTGTCAAAATGTTCAGTTTTACATCCCTCCCCTCAGCTACTTTTTTAAAAAGCTAACAACAGTTTCGTAACTAGAAACTAAAATATCGAGGAGGGGGGAGGGAGAGTAAAATGAGCACAAATCAGCCTCTCTTGTCCACCCCACCCCCTTTCTTGTTTTGTGTTTAGAGAAATTGTTATTGCCATGAGACCTTAGTTAAACAGCAGCCAGACTGAATTTTGATCTGTAATTCTAAGTATGGAGACAAGTTTCTGCAAGACAGAAACGTTGAACTTGTGTTGAAACAGTAAGTGATCACCTGTGACAGTAAATGAACTGCCATCTATTCACACAGACTACGAAATCATTTTGATAAGGGGAGGGGGAAGGGAAAGAACAATGTCAGAATAAAATCACTTTGGCTATCCATACCCAAGTATGGTACCATAGAACTGGACCTCCGTGCCATTTTATCATTTGCTCACTCACTCTTTCATCCATCAATTTAAGTGTGTTTCTTGCATTTTCAAACAGTTTGAGCCATCTTTTAAATTTTTCACTTGAAGTGAAGTAAACTTTCAATAAAAAAAATATAGATAGGCCCACATGAAGATATTTTTCCTGGACAATCGCCCTATTTCAATCATGGATACCATTTAATATGCCCATCCTGTGGTAAATCTAGCAAACGTGAGTCGAGTATAAAATATTCTGATGGCATTCTACACCTGAAACTCGGGTGCGGAAAAACACTCCGTTTCTTATTTGGGAGCGCCCGGAGTTGGTTCTTTGAGGAGGAAATTATAGAGAAAAAAATTCCATTACGCAGCAGAGGCGGGTTCTTAGGCGGACCAGGATCTCAGGTCGGAGACCACTGTATATATCTAGACTAGATCTAGAAGAATCCAATCTAAACTAGCGCTATAATATTATTACTTACAGTATAACTACCTAGATCTAGTCTAGATATCTAGATATCTAGACTAGATATATCCAGTTCAGAGTAATCACAGATCGAGAGTCTAGATTTAATTAACATATTTAGAAAGGAAATTTGAAAAGCTTCATTCTAAAGCTGAAAATCTTTCTTTTTTTTTTTTTCTTAAGCCTTTCAATCCTAAGAGTAAGAGATAGGGCTATCTTGGCTTATATAGAAGTTAGTAATTTTTGCTGAGAAAGCGGTGGGTAGAAATTTGGAATTTTTGCCCGGACAGCGGCACTCAAGCCTACTCTTACATCGATTTTGGCACATCCATTTTTTCATGGTCCCGAGGAATCGATACTGCATTCTAATTTTATTTATTACTGCATGGATATATATGTCTATTTGCACGGACAAAGTGATGTTGATTAATTGCTGCTGTACACACGTATAACGTGGTGTAAATGTAGCAGTATTGTAATGCCAGAAATCTAGCAGTAAAGTAATGCCAGAATGCCAGTTTGTCTTTAAA
>JBCAUA010830341.1:0-14221 GCA_038406235.1 Peronia verruculata
ACAACAACAACAACAACAACAACAACAACAACAACAACAACAACAACAACAACAACAACAACAACAACAGTATTAACTCCTACAGTGACAACAACAACAATACTTACCTATCGTCGTAACAACGATATCACCGTAAACCTATCAAGTCAGCTATATTTACACAAAACTTGACATAACGGAGTATGAAGAACCACCAGGCATAATGTCATAGCCACTGGCCACTCCGTAGTTAAGACAATCAATAAATCTGTGATCCGCAAATCTGGCCAGTTTTTACTCACATAATGACAATATTTTGCTTCTTTTTGCCCACCAATAAAACTGTCCTTCCAGCCAGGATACAAAGGCGAAATCGCCCTCAGGAATCGCTGCCCTTCCAACAATTGGGTAAATTAGCGGCAGTGATAGATCTGGACGTGAAAAGCACAACACTGTTCAAACAGTCTCGCTGTTCCAATGTCGATACGATGAAGTTCATCAAACAACAGGTTGACTTTCTCAGAAAAACAGAGCTGACCAGAAATATCACAGACTGCGGCGCTTTTAATTCTGTCCTAGGGCCCACCTTTATATGATAAAGAAGGGCATCTTATCTTTCATGTGTAGATAAAAGGCGAGGCTAAAATAGACCCGAGAGCGTGTGGATCCCCTCTGGAGCATACTTTGTTAAGGTAATCTCTATAATAATTCAAAGGTGTCTTGAGATGAGAATGCTGGCATGGGGGTTGATTTCAAAAGCGGAGACGCAGACGTGTCTGACACTATGTTTCATTGGATGCGCTGTTCAAATTTCTAGGAATGAACATTGTTTGGAAAAGACTAGAAAATAGTCTGTTATTTAGCAAACCCTCTACTCTCGGCAGCTGGCAAACTATTTGTTCCAGTGTCTTCTAAAAACCTCAACATCCCGGGCAGTCGCTGTTTCCACTTGCAAATAAAATTCCCTTATGAATCATTATGGGTTTCATATCAATAACGATAAACAATGAGCGAACACAATAGATCGCTGTGTGAGACATCTGGTCTTGAACAATTAATGTTGATGCCGACCCTCGCTCTGCCACGCCCACTAACGTTTAAAAGTTACCCATTGTTCAGCCATGATGTTTGAGAAGAAGCCAAATAGGCATTGTCATGTCTAGGGGATGTCCTACATATTTTTCACTCTTTCTTTTGTACTCCTTGTCCTTAATTAACCTTGTATGGAGTCATCGGGTCTCTTCCCGAGGAATTGTTCACCAGTTGCATTTTACTCACATCGAAGTTGAGAACATCGTAAATATGTGTGTTTGTCCCCTGGTATCGGAATGAGTGTCTTCAAGGAGAGGATCCAGGCTTACATCTGACTACTCCCAGCGCCACTTCCTTGCTGGGAATCCATCATCACAAGCCTCTCTCCTGTTTATCGACACCCTTGTGTACAGGCTAAGGCACTCCTTTGATCAGATTGTTTCCAGTCCTCTCCTGCACATTCTGGAATATTCATTGTTACTGTGCGTTATTGCTGGCTGTTTTGTATCGGGCTATTGTTGTACCGAGAAAATCGTTAGCGGTGATGATGCAGGGGTGATCGTTATGTCAGACCGTAGCAGGAAAACGACCAATTATGGCCCACTGCTAGCCTGGTTATGGGCCCGGGGGGGGGGGGGGGAGGGAGGCAATGTCACAGAGGGCAAGAGGGTAAGGAGGTGTGGATGTTATAAAGAAAAGGAACATGAAGGGGACGCAGTGGATATGTGGTTTGGCGTCTGCTTCAGGGTGAAAACAACTCACGTTGGTGAGGTTGCGAGTTCTGCACGACTCACGGGTCCTCTCATTGGGGGATGGAAGGACACGAAGATCGATTTTTTTCAATAACTCAACGGTCCCCTGGCTTCCTCTGGGTAGAGAAGCCCGACGTCTAGCCTCCTCGGATAAGGATGAATACCGCTGTCGGGGCAAAATTTCCAAATTCCAATCTTCTACCCATAAAACATTCTCAGCAACCTCCTATAATAAAAAAACCCGAGATAATCCTACTTTCCTAGGATTGAATGGTTTAAGAAAATAATAATAATAACATAAGACGGAACTGAGCGGGAGCGGAATGTTCACAGATTGGCAAAGATCAAGTGGGCATTCAACTGCTGTGCCAATTCTAGCACGACGTAATGCAAGCGCTTAGGTTTGTTGAAGTTTGTGTTGATGTCAGTATCGGAACCTCTGACAGTTTGACCCTCTCACGGTTGTAGGGAAAAATTGCTTAATGTTACTAGCAAAATACGCAGGCTATGTTATTAACTAAATAGGATACATTACACAGTTAGCTGTATGATAATGCGAGAGGCTTTTGAAACATTTTCTTTTTCAGATCCATTTACATGTATTAATCATTGTGAGCCAATTTAATAAACAATACAACATAAAATATTTCATTTAGAGAAGAGATAGTCTGGAATTAGGATCCTAAAATTCTATGTTAGTATATGAAGCAGACAGAGAGTTAATGTCATTCGGTGTATTTAAGGGCTTCCTTAAGAATGAAAAAACATTTCGCATAATGAGGGAGACAAAAAAAAAAGACACTGGGCAAAAAACGACTAGACATAACACCAAGAGAGGTTAGTTCTCTTGTATCTAAAGTGTATCCATGTGTGACAGATTGCAATCTCTGTCTGTTGGGGCAATCAACGGAAGCCTCTACAACATCATCTATTGATTGGAGCGGCAAAATCAAACTCTCATAATCAGGAATCGCTAACAGACAAATGCTCAGATGTTGCACAATGGACGTTAGTGGCCTCGTGGAAATACCCAGTTAAATCTCTAACACAGAACCACAATTAGCCAATCAATTGATCAGGACATACGCTGACCTTGAGGAGTGAACGAAGATTTGGGTCGGTATAAAGGGCTCTTAAGGGTTGCTCTTTGACGGCGCTCTAGCCTGTCTGACACGGTACATCAGAACCGCTCACCTTACGGATATTTCTGTTTATTAGACTTCCTGGGGAGACTGAACTGGTTCAAGATTACTGATTAACACTCCAAGCACCATTTGCATTGCAAATTGAGTTAGTTTGCTTCATTGTCTCATTAACATACGTATTACTCATAAAATGAAACAATGATGATTAAAAAAAAGTGTGTGTTCTCTCTTTGTTAATCCAACTCTTTAAAGACAAAATATCTGGTCATGGGTTTTGTTTGGAGCTCACGTTTATTACATATAAAAAGACACAAGATGTGCCAAAACATACCCAGAAAAGATCGAGATGAGGCAGGGTATCAACTATTCTTTTACAAAGACTTAATTCCCCATCTTTCCTCATTAGGCAAACACTAAAAGTTTAATATCAGCTTTATGAGACAGTAACTTCTCAATCACTGGATCTTTTTCTTTTCTTTTTTTTTTTAAGCCGACAGAAATTCAATTCCAGATAAATGCAAAGTAATAGTTTACTTACTGCAGTCTAGCAAACAGAGATGAGCCGCTTGCGATCTAGGTCATGCGGCAGTTTAGATAATTTATGGAGAAACTGTGTCACACAGAGAGAAAAAGCTGGAAATCCGTATCAAAGGCAGAATGTGGAGAATTTCTCTGAAACTCTTTTCTGTAAGTTCTCTGTCTTCCTTTCAGGCGAAGCCAGGAAGAGTCGTTGTCAGAGCCTAAATTCTGAAGACGACAACTGTCGATAGGAATCTAGAGGTCAGCATCATCATCTTATCTCATCGTCTTTCAAGACTCAGGCCACGGAGCTCAGACCTTTAATCAATCTTATCCTGAGACAAGAAGAAGGTTTCATTCCAGGAGAGATCGTGACGTCACAAGCCACAAAAGTATGCACCCGACAACATCTGTGATGGTAGAACTATAGCATTCTGGTAGAGAACACAAAGATGTAAGTGTTTAATTTCTGACAGTCAATGTCAAGTTCTCAGGCATGGACTGATTGTTGGGATGGTGCAGTGCCAAGTACACGTCATGTCATGGCCGTCCATTCAATCACTCACTGACGTATGACTTCTGTTAGCCAGGATGTGCTAAATGTTCCTTGAAATATGAGCCATTAAGTGATGAGTTATAGTCACACCTTAGAGCTCAGTACTCACTTAGGACCTCTTACGTTACAGTTTTGGGCACCGCAGCATGTCACGAGCCCTAATGACCGGATAGGAATGTCTCAGGTGACGTGAACAGGGTGAATGACATATTGGTATTACGTGAGAGGACAATACTGGCCGGCACGTGCAGGTTGATCGCTTTGATCAGGGAGAAGAAACCAACGCAATGCCAGGGAACATCAGTGAGAATCTGACCTGGCGCTGTGATAGCCATGCGTGCGCTCACACGTGGTTTTCTGAGCACGGGATGGACGATCAGGTGTTCATCTCCATCAGGTTACTTGCTGATATTTCATCGCTCATCTTCCTACAGTACTCGCATTTATTCTGCCGTTAATGTTATCATCTATATTGTCATTATTTGTTGTTATCAGGAATGCAGGGAGTTCAGAAGACATTTGTATCGGAAACGTAATCAAATATTTGTAAGCCTGCCAAGGCTGTTACGCCTCATTAGGCCGAATGCTATACGCACACTGTTGGGTGTTACGATATTTGTTACATAAAATAACGTACTCTCACATATACCCTTCCCCGGGAATACATCAATGCTGACACTGACTATGACGTCAGGGTTATTTAAAAGTAATCCACCTAATGTTTTGCTATTGAGGAGACAAGATGTCCTGACCTGTTTCCTGTGAAACAACGACTCAAGCCTTTGAACAGCAATCTTGAACTGCACCGAATCATATATAAAATTTCTAAAATAATTCAACTATTTGTATTTTTTTTTTAAGGTTAATTGGGAGACTTTTATAATGTCTATTTTTCTTGAACTCAAAATTTTAAAGGCCGAAACATCTGATGAAAGAACTCACTCTTCCTCTGAAGACCGTCACCTGTCTCGCTCCACCTGAGGAGTTTTCCTACCACTCTATTCCAGATCTATTCAATCCATTTTTCTCTTCAACTGGTGTTATAATTATGTTGAGAAGAACGGGGTGTGAATGGTGGTGGTGGGGATGGAGGAGCGGGGGATCCTGAAATCGGATTTTTCCTTGCAAAAAAATAAATAGATAAATAAATAACTAACCTGAAAAAAAAAAAACTAATAATTTGAGTTTAGGCATTTGTTTGCCCTTAAATATAAAAACGGTATAACATTCTAAGATCTTGAAAGGATGGTCATTCAATGGTTGGCCAGTACCTCTAACATGCAGATCTTTACTCAGTCGGGGTTCGATAATTAATGATAGCTCAATCGTTTTGTGCATAATAAGGGCCAATGATACACACTGGACTTGACTATGATCGCCGCTAACATCCCAGGACTCCAGTGCCAGAAGTAGATAATAGGTGAAGACTGGAGATGGTGATCACACCGAAAATCAGAGTTTCGCCAGAACCTCTAAAATGAAGTTCCCACTGACAGTAGGAATTGCTTAATTCTGCTGTTTTAGAGTACAAACGTTCACCATCTGACACAGGAAGATACTTTTAATTCAGATCAAGGAAGGCAGAGCATGGCGGAAATATATAGGGCTCCCAGGACCTTGAAAGTACACTATGGCAGGCAGTTTATGATTAAGGAAGCAAAGAGGGATGAAAAGTAAATTTGAGCAAATGCCCAGAAAAAGACAAAGTAAGCCAGAAAAAACACGGAAAAAACTTTGAAATGTGAAACAGTCATGTTTTGAGTTGGAAAGTCCGATATAAAAGCTTTTTGGGGTACTTTTCTGGTTGAAAATACTTTAAAGAGGTTTCCCTCAAAATGGCGTTTTTCGGGAATTTATTTATTTTGTTTCAGCAGCAATTGTCATGGAATTTGGCTTTAAAAAAAATAAACGATTTTCATCAGAGGGGATTTTCGGTATTTTAAATTTGAGATTTTGCGGTCAACGTTTCGGCAAATCAGTTTGTTTTTTTTTTAAATATTTTTTATACACTATGTTGTTCCCTTTTAAATATGGAAAATAAAACAAGCATTTTATAAAAAATCTGGACTAACAACATATAAGTATTGAACTGGAAAATGTTTAAAAAACTAACCATGCGAAAACCGATGGAGATTATTAAATTAATCTCCCTCCAGCGATTTCCAAAACCACTCCCAGGACACCCCCCCCCCTGTAAATCAGGGAAAAATATACATATCTGACATATCACTAGCTGAGTATGATACATTTTAACGACGAATATCAGTTTATTAAAAGAAACTTTTCAACATGTATTTTAAGAAGCTAATTTCAACAGACTGAAATTACTAGATACGTCACTAGGTTGTCTAAGATTTAATAATCGATGAAGATATGACTTTCCAAGACAATTCCCATAGTCACTCTGTCTCTGTCTGTCTGTCTGTATCTCTCTCTCTCTCACACACACACAGTCTGTGTATGTATGTGTGTATGTGTGTGTGTGAGTGTGTGTGTCTTGGTGTTCGTGTGTACGTGTCTGTGTGCAAATGTGTGTATATTATGTAAGAAATGTAACATTTGAAGGAGAATGCCTCAACTTACATTTGATGTCAAACATCACAGAGGACTGGTTCAGATACCGTTCGGTCACATGATGACCACTACAGGTACAAGACTTTCCGTCCATCTGCTCTGTCACTGAGATATTCATGGTGACTGTCTGTCCATTCTGTGTCCTCTCTGGCTGTCCACTGGTGTCTTTTATTGGATGTTCACATTCCAGAACTGTTCTCTGGACCGGTGGTGTTCCTCCAGATGTTGCACAGTTCACATTGACCACTTGAGAGACGAAAGCTTCAATGGTTATTACAGGGAAGTACTGAGCATCGTCAATTTTGATAGCAATTGTTGGTGGATCATCGGGCAAAGCTAGGTAAAGGAAATAAACATTTTTTGGATAAGATAAGATATGATCAGAATAGATGAGATGGTATAAAATAAGACAGATATAACACGATAAGATAAAGTAAGATGAAGGTAAGGTAAAAAAAGGTATAGTACAGTAAGCCAGACTTCAATATCATTAGTAGCTTCAGAACATAACAGTCTCAAGGAAAACTGCTGGATTTGAAAGGGTGTAAGCGCTGAGGATAGAAATGAATTTCTATGACGCCCTCGAAATGTTATCATAATACATAATCAAGTTATACTTTGTTTTTAATGCAGACGCTGGAGAGAATGAAGATCACTTAGAGAGAGGAAGGGTTTCAATAATATTAAAAATGATGTTTACTTATAAATGTTTTCACACTGGAATTAGAGCTTGTAAAGGCTAAGAAATGTGAATAAGAACTTAGGATAAGAGCAGTAATTATCGAGAATGGTTTTATAAGGAAACTCCCGTTTGGCATTGAAGTTTCTCTTGAATAATAAGAGGAGATAAAGAAATAAGGAAATCAAATAAAAAGAAAGAAAATATTTGCGATGATGATTCAATGATATTTTGTTTAATTAAGTTTAAAGAGGTATATTATGGCTATGGTGATTGGTTATGCTAAAAATATTCAGGGATGTTATTTAAACTTGATAGAGCTTGGAATTTGTTTTATTCCATAGGGCATATGTGTATATAATATATTTATAATATGTGTATGTGATTATATATGTGTATATAACTGCCTTTATCTCCGTCAGTATATGATTTGGATTTGCAAAAACTGGTTCCTGACAGTCCACCTGTTCTTCGATCGTCGTCCTGTTAACTTCGATCTGTTTGAAAATTGAAATATTGCAAAAGTTTTGATGTGGGATGTCGGTAAAATGTAATCGAGAATGTTACAGAAGTGGAGTTCTGTCATAAACAATATCGTTATGATTATTACGTTGCCATGACGCTAGTCATCATTTTAGTCTACATAATGTATGTGAACGTAAATCTATCTTTCCTGTATTCAGTTCTTCGCCAACTGTGGATGGAATTTGTTTTGAGGACAAATTAAGTGTATATTGTACTAATTCATTCTATGTTTGAGATTATTGAATATCCTCATAATAATGATGTACCAGGGCCAAAATTGGGACATGGCTAAGTCCGACCACCTCCCGGCCTTGTATTTGGCCGTCGTTTCTTAAGCATGATAAAAATCTGATAAGATACTCGCCCACAGTAATGTTTACGCCTTCACGTATCGTTGCTGTGTTATCCAGGCTTTCAAGTTTTGGGGACATGGAAACATATATGGAGTTCCATCCAAGATTTGCGTCGCTTCTCATGGAACAACTAGTCTTGTAGTAGCCTTCACCGTTTTGCTCATTTCTCACAGTTTCATTTGATAGTGATAACTCCTGTCGAGAAAAGAGAAAGAGAAATATTCATTTATAACACAGTTTTTTTTTCTTTTTATTAAATGTGTTAACCCCCCCCCCTCCCCTCTGCTCCGCCCGCCCCCCTCCCTCGTTTTGTAATGGCTAATTTTGGGCTGCCTATTCCTCCATTGTCCCAGAATATAACTTAAATGTACAAAGTAATACGTTCAAGGTTTAGTGTCATGCCAAGAGAAAACGGGATGAAATCATAACCCAACGTTTCTCAAAACTTCAAATCTCTTTACCCTTTCCAATAGTAAAATATGTGGAAATAATATGTTAATGCAGTCGTGTAGAATATTGGGCGTTAATTAAAGAACTCTATACAAAAGATAGTATGTGCGTTTTGTTTCTGTGTTATACAATGCACCTATCATTTGTTTATCTATTTTTTTTTCTTTGTGTAAATATTTGTTGACTAAAGTGGATATTTCTCAATTTTCCACCAAAGTTCATTTTTTTTTCAAAAACGTCAACAAAATTAAGAAATAAAGGATCATGTTCTTCATAAACGTTGTAAAAGATAAACATATTTAAAATGTGAAGTTGCATCTGAAATTAGAAAGCCTCTAAGAAAAAAAAGCTGAAAAAAAAACATACATCGTATAAAATAATGTTTGGATTTTTATTACTTTTCTGTACAGCCCGCTGGTTACGCCGTTTCATTGTGTTTTTAGGGCATATTTATCCGAACCAGCGGTGACTTGAGCTCTCCTTCTGTACAGTTACTTATCGGAACCCTTTTATGGGCATAAAACTAACGTTTTTGGTCCCAGACGTTTTTTTTTTTTTTTTCATATCAGCAGAGATCAAACTCTATAAAAAAACAAAAACAAAAAACAAAACAAAAACAAAAACAAAATAAAACAAAAACAAAACAAAAAAGCAACAATAACAATAACAAATGAAGCTTCCACTACCGAGACGTAATTGAGCACTGAAGGATTTAGAACAAGTTGGGTGAGTGAAAAAGGAATATGATCCATACTTGTTTATCACCATCGACGTAATGAGACCACTGGCATATTCCTTCCGGATAGATCTTGTTAGACGTGCATGTCACCTCAATGTCATCTTCAGTTGTAAACTGCCAGTCACAGTTTATCATATGCGGTGGGGCTGCAAGGAGGGAAAAGAAAAGACATCCATCAGTGATCTTGTCCGTACCTGTTTTGCGCATAAACGATTGTTTGCTATAATGAGATTGTAAACACAGAGTGTTCAAGCCGTCCTAAGCTCGCCTTCTTGATTTGCACTACTTCCCTTATAAATATCGTAGATTATAATAAATCCTCTTGAAAGAATTCTCCATAACTTTAAAAGAATGCCCACCCTGGACGTGATGAAAATTTTTAATTTCAATTAATTGCATCTCTCTTGAACAAACTTGAATTGTGAAACAAATGTGAATTTCGATTTGAGCAGTAAATAAAGAAATAAAACAACAGAAATGTATTACAATATGGGATCTACCGATTAAAATAAATACTACTGCATATTAGAAACTTTTAGTTCATTTCAGAGCTGACCTGTCAGATTTGCCTGATCCAGAAATCAAAGCTTCCATTCTATACCGTTTCATTTACTCATCCCTCCCTCCATCCATCTATCCATTCATCCATCCATCCATCCATACATCCATCCATACATCCATTTATCCAGTTTCATTCCTATATTAAACATTTATTCATACGCTTATCCATCCATTCAACCATCTATCCTATGATTCAATCACTCAGAGGGAGGATTGAGAGCGGAAGGAGAGTATTGTGAGACATGGGTTTTGCTTAAAATATGCCATTTTGGATTTTTATCTTTCCTTAAACGCCCTCAATATAAAAAATGAGTCTGAAAAGTGATATGCCCATTCTAACGTATTTTAGCAATGATCATGGGTCTACATTCAAATAGGATTCATTGGTTCCATCTGGTTGTTATATGTAGTGGTAGAACATCATTCTTGATCCATTACAGGCATGAAATGAACAAAACACTTGTGTATGATCTGTTCTAGAAATATTTTGATTCCCAGTGCCAGGGATGGACATTAAGTGACCACTCTGAGGCGAAACAAAACTCACGACTAAGCAGTTCATCAGAGGAAGCTTTCACCACACCCTCTAAAATGAGCTTCCACGTCCTATTAATAGTAAAATGGGCTTTTATTTCTGCTGCTTCAGAGAACATTTAGCTATTATGTCATTGGAACGATCAAAACAGTAACGTTTTGACAGAGAAAGATATGGAAGATCTCAAGAATCCGAAAGTGATTATACGAGATCCCTTTGGATAGGTAGTGAAATTTGAGAAAAGATATGCCCATGTAGGCAGGAAAAAGCAACTAAAGAAAGGCTTTCTAGGACTAAAAGAGGATTTTTTTTTTAATCTTTCTATAGCGCCTTTCATAAATGAGTGCAATAGGAGTGACGGCAACTTTTCGACAAACCGAGCACTGGGACGTTCCGTCCTCCATTGTTTACACTTAGTTACTGCTAACCATGGTGAAACGCTGTTGCGTTTGCCTTTGAAACTGTAAACGAGAAGTCATAGAAGACTTTATTGTGTCACTTCATCGCTTCGCGATGATCAGACTTTGCGATGGCCATGAATTAGACGCCTAAAACTGATATGAACAGATCTTGGCATCATAAAAGGTAGATGATAACAAATCACGTCTATCAATGTCAGAAGTGTCAATCAGCCTGTTGATTCTGCTTTGACATCAGTTCAAGTACTTAATGCTGCCCATTGAGCACATAAATATTTAAATTAACAATGTAGAATAGTTGTATGTGGTTTTAAAAAACAGGTCTAGATCTATGTAAACTTCAGAATCTAGAACTAGATTTAGACTACATTCTAGGACTAATGATCATGATGCATCACAACAGAAATAACATTGACAGATTCAAAGTAGGCTACTGGAAAGTAACAACAAAATGTAGTGATTAGATCTAGATCTGGCTGATCAAAGCAACTTAATCCTAGACCATCTTGACTGAAGAAGATGGCAAGAACATAATATATCAATAAATGTAGATCTAATAAAATGTAATATAAGATGACAGTCATTGGGCAAAAGAAAATGAATTGTGATAAATTGTGTAAGAATCTTATTTATATGAATATGTAAAAGAAACATTG
The DNA here is from genome assembly GCA_038406235.1 of Peronia verruculata. Classification (NCBI taxonomy): domain Eukaryota; kingdom Metazoa; phylum Mollusca; class Gastropoda; order Systellommatophora; family Onchidiidae; genus Peronia; species Peronia verruculata. Next base: position 11,475 of record JBCAUA010830341.1, read on the forward strand.
TTTCTTCTGTTGCAGATCATAATCATGTACACTCTGATCATTTTGGTGAAAGGACCTCAATCTGATGCCCTCCTTTTTCCATCTACCATAAGCACCCTCTTGTAAAGATAATACATCTATGTTTGCAGTTGCATTTGTGCAGATCACTAGATGCAATGGAAAATGTGTATCCATTCTTTTATTAATGTTAAGTTTATGTTCATATCAAAAGAAATTCCTGCTACAAGACTTGGTTGGCATATCATTTATATTTTCATAATTAATTTCACTACTTGGACGACTTACCATTGTACAGTATCAAAAAAATGAAAGAAAACTTACTTGGTTAACACTAGTTTTTTTTTTTTTTTTTTCAGATAAATGCCTAAAGAAACTTTTACAGTCATTTTCCTTTGATTTAATTTTACTACAAAAATTTCATAATGTTAAGAAATGGTAAAAACTTTTTAAGACTAGGTCTGTAGACTTATTATAAGACCTGGAAATTTCAGTGAACATCAAGATGGAAATCTCTTCCCCGTATTGAAATTGTAAAGGCAGAATGTTTTAAGTATGGAAGATGACACAAGAAATGCCTATACCATATTTCTCAAAGATTTCATAAAGCGCAGTTTTTACATGGTGAGCAGCAAAAACTGGACTTTTCACAGGACTGTTCAGTCGTGAATGAAAGCAAAACAAAAAACAACTCAACAGTTAAATGTATATCAGAGAAATCTGCTGATAATATATTCTGCCATCTTGCTGCTATTAAAAGTTATGCACAATATTATTATCTCTTTCTTCCTGTTGTTAGAGTCTATTGCCCTGCCTGATGTCTCCAGCCTCCTACCCTGAGGGATGATGAGGGAAAAACTGGGGGAAAGTCACCAATACCTCCAACTCCATTTGGTGTCACAGCAGCATGTTACAAGGCTTTTTACATTTTATATAAATATCTGAAAAGAAAGTATGGCATCCAGCAACTTTAGCACAGTCATTAGCATGTATATACCATTTGTTGCTGGTATTTTTCCAAGGCATCAACCAATTGATGCTGTCTCTTACATGGCGGGTTTTCAAATGTCAATTATCTAAATCAGTGGTTCTCAGCGATTTTACACTTGCGACGCGTTTGAAACATAAATGCATCAGTATCTTCATTTACATTTTGTTTTCTGTGATGGAGAAGGAAAGAAACACTAAAACAAAGAGACAAAAACATATTATGAGAGCATTAAAAAAAAATGTATTCGTGAAGTTTCAATTAATTGTAGCCCAAGCCACTTCTGGCCAAGGCTATGGGTCCCTCCTGCCAAGGTTTTTGAACCTACTTGGAGATCGCGACACTCCGGTTGGGAACCCTGATTTTCATATAATATATATATTATACATAATATAAAAATGAAACTTTTAATGAACAGACTTGTAAAAAAAATCTTGGCACCTAAATAGGTGAAAATTTAGGAGTCTTTATTACTCAGGGGTAAATAGAAAAAAATTAAAAGCTTGTGTTATGTATCAAGAAATTTAGGGTTTTAGCTATGCAGATGCTGAAATCTTAGTTTGAATGTCTAATTCTAATGCTCCCTTTTCTTGGACAAGGTTTTAGAAATGTTTCTGTGCATAAATAACGTTGTGGGTTAAGTTGTTCATGTATGCCTGTTTTGAATGCTCTTCTTTGAATTTGATAAAATCAGAACGTCGTCAAATTTTGAGATATTGTTGTCATCACATATACAATGTTATTTTCCAAATTTTACATGGACCACTTAAATAGTACGAAAACAAAATGCATCTGGAGACATAAATTTCAGTTTTAAGTTTAGTGCACCTCAATAAGTGTTGCCTTATAAACATTTTCAATTCGCTTTGGTTTTTCATATCAAGGTTGTTAATTATGAATGTCAATCTGCAGTTTCGTAACGCTGTATAGTAAACTGCTGATCTTACGAGAATGCCGTACAATATGTATCATTTTTTGCAACAACCAGATGCGATCTATTATTTCCATATTCTGTATAAATAACCACTTTCTTTCTCTGCTTTACGTCGGTATATATGTCGTCCCATTTTTTTTTTTTTTTTTGCAAATTATTGCTCCTTCGTCACTTTGCGAAAATTTGGACAATGTAATGGTCCGTCCATATCACATTCAAGTATTGTACTGATACGTAGAAATGCATCAAAAATTTCTTATCACACTATTAAAGAGGTGTTTGTTTTAACGTCTATTGTGGTTGACTATTATTTAGAACCTAGTGATCTAAAAACATAAAAAAGTATGCATGTGCCGTACACAATTGTTGTAGTTACTATTTGGAAGTAGGATCTTCCAAAGAATAAAATATTTGAGGATTTTTAGAAATAAACGATTGCGAAAAAAATGTTTTGCTCATCATACGTTATTATCTCTCTCACAATCCGTACTGCTCACACAGGCATTTACAAAACTAAAAACAGTCTGTGTTCACACTCACAATAAAATAGGTCTACATCATCAGTGTGTGTACACATAAAATTAAAATACAGACAATTGCGCCAGTGGATTTCATTACTAATTTACTGTGAAATACATATCACTAGAGTTCTGCTAACATTTTCACTATCCTCAGTTCATACAAAGACATAATCACTTTTTCAGACTTCAACTGAAAGAGTTAAAAACAGAGAATAAAGAATAGAATAATTAATAGATCTATCTATCTATCTATCTATCTATCTATCTATCTATCTATCTATCTATCTATCTATCTATCTATCTATCT
>JBCAUA010830352.1:0-14221 GCA_038406235.1 Peronia verruculata
TTAGTGAGAAAATGGCCAATCACTTTTGTAAGTCCTTCTTTACCTTTGTTAGGCCATGCCACTAAATTACAATTTTTTTGCCTTATTCGCTCCATTTCAGTTCATTGAACTCTAAAACGCATGTCTACACATTGATATAGAAGGGCTTGGTGAAGAAAAAAAAAACCATTAAAAATTCATTCACTGTTAAAAAACACGTGATTTCTCCGGTCGGCTCAGTTTGACGAGCGCCTGATTTCATCATGTGGCGTCTCATAAGATATGCTCTCTGTTATCATAATTACTATTAAGAATTTTAAAAAAACCATGATGACAAATGACCTATGAAAAACAAGTATTCTGATTATAAAAGCAGTGTAGGTCTACTTTATTCTAATATGCTAAGCGAGTTTTTTTCAAAATATTGACATGATGCAAAATTGAGAGACCATGTATAAGAAAAAAGGCTGTTTGTAAACCAAGGAAGATACACATCAACAGAAAATGCCCGAGTATGCAGAGAATACAGAAAACAACACTGGCAGCCTAGGAGACTGAGTATGGGATAACTGATAAGCTGAAACGCTGAAAACGAGCAATGCCTAGACAATGGCCACTGTACAGAAGCACAACAAGATAAACCATCAAAAAACGAAAAAAAACAAAAAAGAAAACAAATTGAAAAAAAGGTGCATTACCATATTATAAATATAATAGAACAGTTAATGTGGCAAAATGAAGTAATGCAAAAGAACTCCATCATAGTCACTCTGCCTTGTGTCAAATCACTGATGTAATGTTTGTGATTTTCTCCAGTACTTTGAAAGTACAAATGTTGGTTATTTCAAGATATAGTTCACCACAGGAAATATTTTGCAAAGTGCCATTTTTATTATTATTATTTTTTTTTAATTCTTCAAATGTAAAAAAAATTAAAAATCATTGTTTGTGTAACCCATTCAAAAACTTTTCTTCCATATTTCCAAATCTTTGAGATTTACATGAACATTTTGAAAATGTTTTTGTATGACAGGTCAGCATAGTACATACCACATCTTTAAAGAACAAATGTTTTCCCTCTTATATTTACAATTTTTCTCTTTGAACAGCCCATTTCCATGAGCATCGACATATAGTGGAGGATTGAAAGCCATTGCATAAGTGCAAAACAAAACAAAACATTTGTCTGTCTATAATATTATTTTCTTTTTCTTTTTTTCTTGTGTGAAAACATTCTAGTGTTACTGGTAGATTCAGATTTTTCACAATCTGATCCTCAAAGATATTATCCTTTGGAGAACCATTTATATGAGTTTATTTTTTTTTTTTTTTCTTCAGGGAAAACATAATATAAACATACTAGCAGAAAAGATCCTACATTGATCATCCACTGATTGAGAAAAAATAGAACAAAACACAACAAAATTTGTAAGAAAAAATAATTATGCCCCCCCCCCCCAAAAAAAAAAAAATTGATGTACACAATTCTAAAGAACAGAACTGCATGTGGAAAAAAAACCCAGCTACTTTTTTTTTTGTCTTTCCTCAAAATTTCATTGAAAATGGTAAGAAAATGAAACTGAATAGCAACACTGGCAGAATCAACATCTGCTATGACATAACAATGTCAAAACTGAATAAGACTTTTAAAAGTATTCAGAGAACATCAAGCTGTAAAATATAGTTTCTTACTTTTGATATCTCTTTGCAAAGCAAGGTATCTATGAAGCAGATGTGACCTGGATAACCAAATCATCATGAAAGTTCATCACTAATGGAGGGTCATTAGTTCAGAAACATTGCTTCACAAAAATAGCATCACACTCCATCCTCTGAAAATAATATTTCGCATTCCTTTTCTTTTAAAATTTCAGCAGTAATTATAATTCTGAGCTTAGGACAACACTTCAAGACTGATGACACACCTATGTTGATATAAATTTGAGAAAATCTGAAAACTGTTCTAAATGACTGAAAGAAGGAGATCATAGACACAAAAGAATTTTATAAAATAATAAAAATTCTAGCTTCTAATAGGGCAGAATGTGGGAAATTATAAATATAATGATGAAAATGCACTTGCACAACTTTTGAGACGTGGCACAAAACAACAAGCTTTTTAAAGGCAAAATATTTAGTTCAAGCAGGGCATCACCCAATCCAAAGTGGCAGTGATCAGCATCAACTTACACTGCTGAGCTATCTCTGTTGGGGCATTCTTGTCCTTGGGAACACCTAGCACATTATCAAACAATGAGGTAGACAGGACAAGGAAAGCACAAGAAATATTTATATAAAATGCATCCAGCAAAGTCACCAAAATAGCTATGCAGATGTATGTTAGGAGGAAAAATGTTGATATTTTAAAATGAAAGAACTGAGCAGTGCATTCTGCTACTAGTAAAATCAACCTCTAAATCAAAACAGTCTATCACTGAAATATATGATTTAGATATTACTTTATGACAATATATTCATCATCTCAGAGCTTAAATGTAAATGTTACTCTATGCAAGAAGATGAGCCACGAGTAAAAGTGGTACTGGAGTTCTAATAACTATATGAATTACAAAAAAAGATGATGACGTAGGAATACACACAATAGACTCATTTGATATTATGCAACCATACTTTTTTATTACTGTTAACAGTCTTTTATGACCATATATTACTGCGTTTGGTTACAACTGACTTGTCATAAGTCAAACTGGTCATAAGTTGATCTATGTTAAATTACCTTAAGAATAGTATGCTGTGTAATGATAGCACCATAAAGTCATGACCTGTCGAAACTGTCTCAGTTCAATATTTCATTTTCATTCTTTAGATATTGTTCTTATCTTTCTTTGAATTTTTATACCTCAGCATACTACAGTACAGATTATTTATTATTTGCAAAATGTACAAAAATATAAAACACACGAGTGAAAAAAATGAGATTGATGCCTGCCAACCAGATGGTTGTAAAGTCAATAGGTCGTAAGTTGATGACTACCTGTAACTAGTAGGGACTAGTCACTCTATTACTCATGCATTTCTTGTTCAAGTATAGAGACCTTACTGTATCAAACACCAATAACATCAAGAGATTTGTGTTTCAATCATGCATGTACATGTACATATTATATAGTGAGCAAACATCACAAAGACATGCAAGAATATAAACTGTTAGCTCCATCCTATTTCAGAATACTGACTGTTTAGTCTTTTGTACTGTTTCATCCAAAGATATCGTTATCACAATTCAGGGATCTCCAAAGAATTGACAAACAACATTTAACTACGATCTGCAACTTCTCAAATGTGGAAACGCTGCTGCTGTTTTTAAAATGCTTCTCAGCACCACAAAATCCTGCAAAGGACAATTATTCAACTATAATCAACATGCTTCAAAATGAGGAGAAAATTGGTGTTTTTCTTCCTTTTGTTTTTGTTGTTGTTTTTCATGTTGTTTCTAAGCACTACAAAATCCTGCAGATGACATGTTTCGAACTTTTTTTTTCTGACAGTTAGTGATTTTTCCAAAGTCTTTGACTCAGCAGCAGAGACATACACATTGTTATTGATGTTGAACTACATAAAAGTCCTTGCAAAAATTTACCTTGGATTTCCACTATAGAGTTTCTTGCCTCAGTTCTGTCACCAATTGCTGACATGGAGTTGGTGGCCTGTTGTTGTGTCGGGGTTGGCGCTGTCACTGGATATGATCTTTTCACCAGCAAGTTTCTCTTCAACAGACCTGGCAAAGTCATTTCCACATTCTCTTTCCACTGCTCATATTTGAAATCCTCAAACCCTCTCATGTTTTTGCCAACTGACAAATATTTGGCTCTGGTCTGCAAAATACATCAATCACATTTCAACTGGAAAAGTGTATACATATATGCACACATCTATGTTTCATGTGAATTAGAATTTCTTAATAAAAAAAGCACAAACTTTTTCCTGACAGAATCTTGCAAGAAAATTCTGTATATTCTCAAAAAGATATCCACTTTCCTCACATACCTTATCAAAAAATTAATTAAAAATTCTATCATAACACATTTGTTTCTTCACTTACAGATTTTCCCATTTCAGACATCATCATCTCCTCCATAGTCTGGAAACGTATGATGGTATGTTTGATGCGATGGAACAGTGAGCGGCACCAGAAGATGGAGCCAGCTGCTGGTGGGTAGTTCTTGTGAATGGGTGGCATCTCTTTGTGCTCCCGGAACAGCTGGTCCATCGTGTCAACCTGAGCAACAAAACAAGACAAGATGCCAGAAACTATTCTCCCTCTATTCACTCATGTAAGATGATGTGTAGCTCTAGTCTTTCTGCTTTCTAAGTCGGTTTTGATGATTTTTCATTTGACTATTTCCTAGAACCTCTTTTATGTGTGAACACCCAATGTTGGAAGAATTATCTTGAAACTCTTAATATTTCATAGTTTCCACCACTGAAGCATAGAACAGAATTAATATGAGTTCAACATTCCATCTGTTAGTGTGTCATAATATGTCTGAAATTCTTCCTAAAAGGCTTAAAATCTACCCTTTTTTAATATGACCAACTCAGAATGGCTTCCCTCAACATAACTTTAACTTTAAACAAAAGTTCTATCATTTCTTATACAAAATATCAAAAAGAGGGCATACAAACCTTACATGCAAATTAACCAGACATGATTTTTGTTCTTTTGTGCCTTCAAATGAAATAAATGCATCTTTCTTGTTCCATTCAAGGGATCTCATTTAGAGTAACCTTCAACATTTAAATGACAGATTTCCATTGTCTTAATCCAGATCAAATTACAAACCTCTTTTCCGTACTGAACCAGGATATCCTGGAATTTCTGCATCATTTGGTTGTTTATGGCCTCACGTGACCTCAAGTGCTTAAAGTTCAACAGCATGTCAAATGCACCTTCAGCTGATCTCAGTGACTGGAAGGACTCATCAATGAAGGTCTTGGCTTCATTTTCAATTTCAGTGACTTCTTTGTAGAATGTATCCATCAGCCGTTTCCAGTGGGATGCCTCTTTTTGGGAAAAGGCATCGAATGTTAACTGCAAGGAAAAAAGTTCCAATGTATCTGAGATTCAAACTGATGTCTTCTACTGAGTGATATTTGCCTATATAAGATATATTATGGGGAGGGGGGGGACTACACCTAGAGGTGAAAATCTTTATTAATGAACCCAGGAGATTGTTATAATATGGAAATAATATAGGTAATACAACTTGAAGAAAAAAGATGCTAAAATGTGATTTTGGGTTGGTTGCTATGGTTACGGTGGCCATATTGAATTTTGTTTACAGTTTTTAATTTGAAATAACTTTCTTTGTCATTGTTCAGTTTCAACGAAACTTTGTATGAGGCTTCATAAGTTCATCCTTAAGATCTGATCAGAGAGATATTTTGCTATATTTCATAACTTTAAACAAAATCATGCTGAAATGAGGTCACCTTCCAAAAATGTAAAAAAATATGCAAATTTTGAACTTTGGGTACCGCTGAAATATTAATGACACCAATTAGCTCAAGAAAGGCTCTGAACAGGTCTCATATATGTCTCAGAGGATATGCATACCAAATTTCATAACAGTCTGTTCACAACTGTAAAAGTTATTCTAGAAAATGTGTTTTTAAATGTTATTTCGAGAAAATTGAAGAAAACGGCCAAAAACGTTTATTAATGCTAAAAATATATGAAAAATACCATTAAAGTTGCCCTGCATTATATCCAGCAGCTTCATACTTTTTGGTGGACTTTTCCTGTGCCTTCAGAATGGCTTCCAGCCTGATCTTTTTTTCTTTTCATCCCAGTCCCAAATGCATTGTTCATACTCTTAGCCTTATTTTTTTTAACTTGGCACAACAATGGTTCTTCCTCTCCCTATCATCCCATATATGCAGATCTAAAGATCTGTTTGTGTCTGATGAATCTAGATCTAGTTTTCTTTGAAATAAAGACTGTGTGGGACTGGTGGTATCTGGATCTGAGACACTAGATCAACACAATGAGCTACGAATGATGTGTTCTTTTGTTGTTGCTCATCGGTGTCTGCTACCCGTTTCCACTGCTGTGCTCTTGTTTTCGTGAGAACCTCAATCCTACTGCCGTGTTTAGGTCCTGCCATGATTGTTTACTTTCTCCAAAAACGTGATGAAAGGCTTGCAAACGGCTGGATGTCCCCAAACTTCAACAAGATTAGATTACTGATCCGTGTGGTACATACGAGACATGTGCCAGTTGCCTAGTGATCCGAAGCTGCCATATTGCTAATTATATATTCCGACTAATCAGAAAATAGTATGGAGAAACCCGAGCCAATGAACGTTTCAGTGATTTCTGAGCTAGAATCGAGAACGTCCAAACACTAATAAGGTCAGTAAAATCGGTCAAAATCACAAAAACGTCATACATAGTCAGTTATAACTAAATTCTATATAAAACTGAGAGCTCTGATTGGCTGCCAAAAGAAGACAAATTTAGACAAGGGAAATTCTGACCTTTAGTGTGCTATATTACGGGTAAATCAAAGAAATGCAAGCTGTTTTTGGTGGTACAAAAGCTGTGTTTTTCTACAATTTTGTGACAAAATGGAAGAATTCATTCGTTTCAGAATCATTTTTAAAATGGTAAACGTCTAAAATTTGTAATTATCTTTGTTGTTTCATTATCTAAAGATGTGCTATAACAGCCAAAACTACCAAAGACCCAAAAATGGAAAAATGACCTAAATTTCATAATTCCATTCCCCCCTTAAGAAACAATTGACATGAGCTCATTAGATCATGTTTATGCATCTCCAGTAAAAAACGAGTTACAATAACATATATTCATGCAGTTCAAAGGAAAGTCAGAGGGAAAATCTCAGAGAGCTCCACAGTGTATAGAGTATGTGCTTTCTGCAAAATTCTATTCGCAAAACAGAATTAAATATTCCTATCTCAAGAAACACACCTAAACTGATAAACTCTTTCAATTTCATTTGATTTTGTTCACTGTTTCGGGATATATCTCACAAGTCCTAAAATAACATCCTGGAGATTCACATTTTCATGAATACTTTTATGAATGCATTCACCATTTAATGACCATCATTTAGTTCTGTCCTGACCTGCTCTATTGGCTCCACCAGTTTGTCCACTCTCAGCAAGACCTCCTCAATACGTGCAGGATCACCTGTGACAGCTTTCAGCTCTGGCCCAAAAATGTTGTAGAATTCCTCAAGCACCTACACATCAAATCAAACCATTCATTTATGCCTTTTTTTAAGATGAAAAACACCAAGACACATCCACAATTACAGAGAAAATAATCATCATGAGAAAACAAAATTTAAATGTAACAAAATCTTAAAACAAAATGCATATACTTTGTTAAGGTATCAAAGAAAACTACATGAGGCAGCTTTGGGGGAGGAGTTCACTTTCAGGAGATAAAAGGCATTTCATCATGCTGTCGATGGCAGATACAAGCTGACAAGATTGCAGAGAGAAAGTTCACAACTACCCCGAGATAAAAGAGTGTATCATAACATAAACAAATTGTCAACATCACCTGTACCAGAGTAAAATCTGACATCAAGTCTCACCTGAGCGATGTCGTACAGGTTTTGGCAGATGTTTGCCATGTAGTCAGTGCGCTCAAACAAACGTTTGCGATCAAACTCCCATCTTTGGTCCCTGCCTGAGGCCTCAATTTTCTGTCTTACATCTTTGTACACTTCTCGCCAAGTTGTCAGCATGAGTTGAGCCTGTGAAGTTCTCAGCTTGACTTCTTCAGTGGGGAGTCTACAGGACAAAAAAAAATTATGAAGGCTTGTCAGCATCTGATCCATTTATGCCCCTTGATACAAAACGTAATAGATATAGATAACATAAAAAACAAAGTAAGTGAGGAGATCACTGGATGGACAGATGTAGTCATTGATGAATTCACTTTTTATTTATATATATATATAATATTATATTATATTATATTATTATTCCCCACAATAATATTATATTGGGACAGTATTATTTTGTATTATATTAATGATCTACCTATTATCAAGGTTCACCCTCAATAGTCAGTCCTATTGTTGATTTATAATGGAATGCTTGGGATGCGTAATGACAAAAATTGATATACAAATACAGACAGATATGCCATGTTTTAATATCAGTTTAAATATAAACCTACATGCTCCTTTAACTGCAAAAGGACATGTCATACTATACTTAAAATGTTATAAAGCTTTAACAGTTAACTATGAATACAGCGCAGGAAAAAATTGTTCAATTCTCTTGATAAAATTCATTAAACAAATCAAGCCCTATGATTTTGATTAAAAAGGAGAAAAAACATCAAAACTGACTTGAATAAGTCCCTGACATCAATGACTCTGGCAACGCGTTCAGCCAGTTCCCATGCAATCCTTTCCATGAGAGGCACCATTCGCTCATCTTTATTGTAATGACGAGAGATGATCCAGACCATGCGCAGAGCATTCATCATGGACAAGATAGTTTCTGTTACAACCTGTGCACCAAGAAAAGAAAGTATTATTATGTAATAAATGAAACAATAACCATATTCGTTCAAATTTGAGCTTTACATTCGAGAAGAAATCTTTGCCAGAAAATGGTCGTTTAAACTTATAGGGAACTAACAATTATGAAAAGTTGTATGATAACTTTGATAATGGTTCCATTATGGTATTTTCACCACATGTTCATCCATAACCAAAGAAAAAGGCTAAATGTTCATAGGAAAAATATCAAAAGCAAATGTTTCTGGTTATTTTAAGAAATTGTCCTAGTGAATCAAACTGAGGACAATAAGAACTGTTTCTTAAGTCACATACACTGACAGATGGTTGTTTCAAAAGATATCACTCCCGTGCACTCCTATTCCTGTAACACTGAGATTCTTGTTAAAAAAAAAAACAGGATCTTCATTTTATTGAACTGCTAAAAGCAATCTGATCTCTTCAATGTAATATTCCAGAGAAAGCTCATTCATTTTTTTTTAAATATGTGAGTCATTTGAACCCTTTTTAGGGACAACATAATGTATCAATATTGTGGGAAGATAATTATGATTGTCAAGAAATAGGAGTACATAAAAGCAAACCTGAAAGGTGGCACCATAGGTGACATTTTTGAAATGTCTCTCCAGAGTTGACAAGAACCTGACATTGTCTTTCGCCTCCACATAATATTTGTTTAGCTCTGATTGCATATCTTCAAAGTCACCATCAGCTGCAATGTGGATATCAATCATGTGGGCCACCTGATGGCAAAAAGATATACAATAAATGAAAATATATAAACATTTATAACTGATATACCGCAAATATAAACAAATATTACATAATGAAAAGTAAAATCTTAAATTTCTAATAACTTATGAACAGCTGTAAGCAGGTCATGTTCTCCTTCATGATAAAAAATACCACTGACTAGCAGAAGTTACTGTGCAAGAATGAGGGCATAAGATGCACACATTGGCTATGCTTGCGAACTAGTTTCATTGAAAAATCTGAATTTTCACTGCCTTAAGAATGGATGGGGGGAAGGCAACTAGATTGCCCAGTATTGATTTCCCTTTTTTTTTTTTTTTAGAAAAATTATTTTTTCTGGACCAGTTCATAGGTTCAAAATGTTCCTGTGACAAATGTATTATTTACTACAGATTTTTTTTTTTTTTTGGTGAGGGACTGTCAACATTCAGCAAGAGAAGAGATGGATTGCTAAATTTTTCATTCTGTCCCTATTGATAACAGCAACACCTGAATTCAACATATGTCTTGTGTTAACATATTTCTATTGTTAAAAAATTCACTTGACTTTGGTGTGAGAGCTTACTCTTTCAGACAGTGAAGAGAAGTCAGGAAATGTCTCTACAAGAGTACATCAGCTTATCAAATAACAAATGTAAGGTGCCAAGGCCACGTGTGAGGTTCAAGAACAAGCACCTCAGGAGACATTAGAGGAAGAGAGCTTCCCATTTCATGACCTATGGTTACCTTCATGAACCGCACTGCAAAATTGTAGCATTTTGTAAATACACAAGTTTTTTCAATGTGTTTTACACAAGATTTCATTTTCTGTGTTCCTCTCAAAACTTTGTTTTTCTACCTTATTATACTATCTCCTCCTAAACTTAACAACATATTTTCATTATACTTGGACAAAATACTTTACTTGATATGATAAAAAAAATGGTACAAGCTTTTTTATTGTATCTCCTACCCTTTTTGAAAACAACAAAAAAAAAATCCAATTTTGTACTAATTTGATATTTGGCATTTCAACCCAGAAAAAATTTACTTTCAATAAAACTTCAATTTACTCATGTCATGTAAAAAAAGAACTGGAATTTTGAAAATGAATGCATACTTTGTAACGATTTCAGGTGGGAGTAATAGAGGAGATAGCTTTTTTCAAAACAGGGAAAATCCTTTTCATGGCAATCAGACATGCTGGGAAGTTTCCAAGGATATATTCTGAATCAGATAGCTGTCTCAATTGCACATACAGCAAAATGACCTGACTCCAGATCTTACAGTTCTGTACCATAGAACATATTGATATATATACATTCATAAATGAGATCCCACACCTATGCACACACTAGTGTTGACAGTTTAAATTAAAACATACTTTAATTTCTTTCAGTAAAGTAATAGTAACCTAATAGCTGGTAAATGTATCTTACTCTTGGAATTTTCAGTTGCTCAACTAAGGCACTAAAGGCAGCATTTCTCTCTCTCCAATAGTCTATTTCTGCCAAAGGACCATTTCCTTGTCGCTTCCTCTGCTGCAGATTTTCCATGGCTGTCTGAATTTGTCTCTGCCAATCCAGGCACTTCTCATGAATGAACTCCACCAATGAGTCATCTTTCAAAGCCTCCTCTATGGTATCAGGGATTTCAATTTCTGGGACATCCAGGCGAACCTGCAGGTGAATATTATACTCTTACAGAACATGACAACTTTTAGAGATGGATGTAATGATTGAGCATTCATGTAAATGTTATGTTGATCCAATTCTCATGTTCGCTAAATTCTTTACATTCAGACTTACAGATCTTAATTTCAAATACAGTGGTCTCCGCCTGAGAACCCTGTTGTCGGGAGACAAGAAAAGCGGGTTCTTAGGCGGGCAGGTTCTTAGACGAATTGAAAGGTTACGCAACCCATATGACCACAGATTGTCTTCACCACCATTATTAGTTGATCATTACCGTTAGTTAGAGATTTATCTATGTGAATAGGTACAGCCTTCTTCCCTGTGTGTGTTATAATTAGATGTAGCAATTCCTGATCTTTTTAGCATATAGTTACATTAATACTGCTCAGTTCTTACATGCCGTGTGAGTTTTCACATAACAGTAACGCTGAAAACATGATATTGCTCTGCCACCCCACAGATAATCGCATGAGTGACTCAAGTGTTTACAAACCAACTGAAGGAGCAAAACAGCTGACCAGTCAGGAGGCTAAACTTACACTTCCTTGTCCACAAAGCCAATCACAAGTGCTGTCCCACGTGTTGTCAAACAAAGAAATAGTTACGGATTAGTCAACAACGTGGCCTGATTATGCAGTCAACCATTACTTCCACTCCATTGTCTACCTGTTCCCTCCACCCCCGTCCCCATTAAAACTGCAGATCTAACACTGTGCATTTCTCTCGAGTGGACAGTATGATGTGGAATTATACCATAAGTACTCTGGTATCTTGGTCTGACACCGGGCTCTTAGACGGATTTTTTTTTATTTGGGAGGGCCCAGAGTGGGTTCTTAGAGGAGTAAATTATAGAGGGAAAATTCAGTATCTCTGCAAGGGTGGGTTCTTAGGCGGACCGGGCTCTTAGGCGGAGGGTTCTTAGGCGGAGACCACTGTACAAAAAATGTAATCAGAAAATTGATTTCGCCATTGTTGGGAGAATGATCATATCCCTATTCATCCAAAGTAATTGCTTTAATCTTTACTTCCATTTCCTGCCACCCATTTAAAATTGCATCACAGTAGATCTATATAATAAGAGCAATCAGGGGGCGTGGCACTTATCTTATAGTCTAATAAAGTCGGAATTGGCAGTCATTTAAAATTTTAAAAAATTACACAGTGGGCAACTGATACCCATCTGTGTTATAGGCTACTCTTTATTTTGATTGAATTTACACAGTTGTTTTCATTTATTTTTTTAATGCCGAACTATCATTCATTTTGTCCACCATGTGTGTGTGTATGTGTAAATAATACTCAATTGATTGTAATTTGTGGTGTTCACTCACGATTTGTAAGCAGGGCACTGAGGAGTTTACATAACTGTGTTAAGAATTTGTGTGTGCCATCACTGTGTTAGGTATTTGATTGTATGATTGTGTTGTTATTGTGTAGCTGTAGAAATTCTTCATAGCTTTATAATTGTGGTGTAGATTATATGATTCAGTTTCTCATATCAGGTAGAATCTAGATTCTAGATATAGGCAGTGCAAAGATCAGAGATAGATAAGTCTCATATTTTACCATTTTTTGCAGACAACGGTCAATGTCAGTTTATCATTTTTATCTATATCCCCCATTCGTAGAACGGGAGACCTTGCTAGTAAAATAATAAGATCTGTTTGGAAAGAAGATCCTTACTTAAACTTACAGTGAATTAAAATGAAATGAGTATGATATTATTAACAAAAAAATAGTGAGGCAAAGTTTTTTTTTATTTGTTTTTGTTTATTTGAAATTCTTTGAACTGTATTTACATACTAGATGGGATTTGTTTTGTTAAAAGTGATGTTTCTTTATCTTCCCAGCAGTAATGAATTCACAGAGAACAGAGACAAATTTTACAGTTCAGAGGAGGAAGAGGAAACAGCACAACAAAAACGTTTAAGGCTGGCAAAGGAATACCTTTCAAAATTAGAAGCAGAGGGTAAGCTACCTCCTCAATTGTGCCCTTGAAAATGATTATGTAAATTTTTGCATGTAGTATGAGATCACTTATCATAAAACTTAAATATGATATATGTGATGAACAAGAACCATTTGTAAAACCTCAACTGAGAGTCTGTGGAGGAACCTCCTTGAATGAAGCATTTCTACCGTAAATAGTTTAGTCAACTCTAGTCTCTTTGAACTTTTGTAAAAGTTGAAGAGGTCTGATGTATGCACATAGGGGTTGTCATGTCCAGCCAACAAGATCAGAGTTTTTTAGACAGCGCAAGGGTTTTCCATCTCCTAAGAGCTTGAACCTTATCATATAACAGAAAGTTAAAAGTTTGTTTTCAAATATTGTTTTATTTAAAAACTTTGATCAATGGGTAAGTTGTCATTCTTCTTCTTCTTTTTTTCTTGCTTCTGAGCTTTTTTTTTTTTTTTTTACAACTGATACGTTTTGCTCATGCAGATGAGTTGGGGGGGGGGGGGGATTCTTTGCAGCTCAACACATAAAATTGATCTGAAACTGCTGGAAATGTTTTAGTGAATTCAGAGGAAGACAAGCCTTTTAAATAAATATACTGGTATTCAAAACTTTGAGCTAATGAATTAATGAAAAGATGTCAGAAATCCTAATAAGCTATGTATTTTTCCACTTCTTTTTGGTCTTTCTTTATAGAGGCAGAGAAGAAAGCAGATGAAGAGTCTCTAAAAGATGCAGTGGCAAATCGCTTGCAACATGATATTGTAAGTATTGGTTTGACTGTTCTACCGATTCAGATTTAGCACAACTTTGAATTTGTCATATTGTTGATACTGTTTCAGATATTTGAGTAATAGTGATGATTTCTTACTGGTGTAGAAGATAGTGAGAGCTTAATGTCCATTGGTATGAGGCTATTTGAGGCACTGTCTAAGTTGTTTCAACAGAGGTAAAATTGAATTACATTTCATCCTGAAAAAATATTTCACAGACAGGACAAGACAGCTTCCAGACATTTTGTCATTATTTCCACACCTGCTGACAGAAAGTATCTCCATGAAGACAGTGCGTTGTCCTATATTGTGATAATCCAGCTTTATGCAAGACCAGATTTTTAATGTCTTTGTTTCTCAAATTCTCTGTAGTCATGTAATGTTACAAGATTTCAAATGATATTTATCATGAATTTTTATTATCATTTCAGTCAGAGCAAGCAGGAAAATTGTTGAAACAGCTTGCAGATCAAGTAAGTATTTTAAAGGGGTAGTGCAACGTCACAGACAACCTATGCTATTTGTTGTAAAATAATAAACTTCTAGCAGCCAAAACCA
>JBCAUA010830363.1:0-14220 GCA_038406235.1 Peronia verruculata
AGAAGGCGCAACCACACAAAATGTGGGTGGAAATCGACAAATACTGCATGCTTTTTGTGTTGTAAATTGGGATATGTGTGCTGACATTCGGATCTTTGTGTAATCGGTTGCAAGCTTTGATCCATGCCTTGGCACCGTCTCTCCTCGTTTTACTTTTAGGGTTGGGAAAACGCAAAAGTTTGCTTTTGAAGGAATGAGGATACCTTTCGTCCCCATTATAGCCACCCCATTGACAATGGAGAACCATTCTGAATGCCCAAAACAAAGAAAGGTAGCAAAATTGGACAGTTCTCTACGCTATGTGTGTAGTTTGCGCTGCGCTTGTGGCACCCTTCTTGTTGCTAGGTGCGGCTAGACACGCAGCGAATATGACCTATTTTCTCATTGGCTGAAAACCCTCTCTCTGGTGAGGTCTATTGGAAGGATACTTCGCCAAGAGACTGAGTATTTCTGAGAACAGGCTTCTTGTCTCATGCCTGTTATATGATGAGATAACAGATTTTGACACCCACATAACTAAGATGTCAGAGTCAGCATAAAGCTAATGAATGTATCCTTCCTCACATATGACAAAAACACATCTGCAGATGAAAGAAGCTGATTAAATCAAGAAGGGAAACAAGGTGATTGAGAGAGAGATTGCTCATCCATGGCAAACAATACGTGATAAATATATAAAATTGCAAAAAATAAAATTAACAGCCTTATTGACATGATTCTCAACACAGATCAAAGTGGAAAAAAAAAAATCTAGTTGCTCACATTTGTAGAAATATGGCTGCCATTTTGCTATATGAAGTGTCTGTATAAGTAGACCCCACAGCTGTCTACCTATTAACCTAGTCTTGGTGTCTAGGTAAACTCCTTGGTCATGCTTGAACTTTGGATGACCACTACAACATGAGAAAAACTGCTGATCATGCAAATTATCACTGTAACTGTTATAAAATGACTTTCTCATTCTATAAATAGCGCAATTTTGCTTTCCCTCTGCTACTATAGCTCAACTGTCAACCATATGTCATATCAAAGGTCACAACTCTCTTGGTTTGCACTCACAAATGATATGAGGGACACACAGAGGCCCTCAAGAACCCGAAAGTGGTACTTATAAAGATGGGGGGTAGGGAGCAAAATTCAATAAAAGATATGCCCAGAGACCCAAAAAATGGAAACAAGAGAGCCAGAAGTCATGAAAAGAGGGCTAGCATGTAAAAAAAGGGCTGTTCCGAGGCTGAAAGCTGAACATAAAACTCTTCATGTCAATTTTTCGCTAAAAATAACTTTAAATGCGTTTTTTTCAAAACCCTTTTTTTTTCACAGTGTTTTCGATTTCCTGTTTTTGTTTCAAAACCAATTTAAACCAAATTTGGTATGGATCAATGTCACCACAAAACCTAAAACGCTACGTGTGCGCGTTAAATTCGGTTGGTAAAATTTAGAGAAAATTGGGTTTTAATTTGAAAAAATGGCGAAATTTGAATTTTCGCTATATGGCATTTTCAAAAATTGATAGAAAATTTTGTATTGCATGGAAATGACTAAAAACTGAAACGTTTTACATATTATATTAAACAATATATTCACTAAATTTTATCAAGTTTTGTTGAAATATGGCGGAGGAGATAGATTTTAAAATCAGTCAATTTAGAGACACCAAAATCCAAGATGGCGGCGCTGCCATGGCAACTGTATGAAAAAGTCAATTTTTTTTCACTGTTTTCCCTTAATTTGAACATGCTGAATTCGATGGAAAAGGTTAAAATAACTTAACTTTAAAAATAAAAAAAAAATAAGTTGACAAGACAATATGTCATCATGGAAATTCTAATACACTGGCTCTTTCTGTTAATACTTTAAGGTCAAATATGTTTTTTACTGAGCACATCAAAGGCCAGATTGGAAACACTGCTTGTGTTTATAATGCAGCACTACCCAGGGAAACATGGATGGTCTCAGCATGCCAGCCCTTGATACTGAGGGGGGCATGACGATGGTGTTGAAAATGATGACCTGCATACAGCCACAGTCATTATAAATGAATTCCTTTGCTGCCACACTGTGACTCAGGGACAAACATGCCAAATTTGGAAGAACAAAGATACCTATTAATACCTTATCCAAGACTAGCCCATCATGAGATTTTCTGAGGCTGATCTTATCACCAAGAGATTTTCACTCAAATGCTTATTACTCTGCCCAGTGCAGATAGCTCTGAATTATGAGTAAGCAGACATGCCCACACCATATCAACAAACACAGTGTATGAACAATATTTCACTCAGCCATGTGGATGACCTTGAAATACCTCATTAATTCAGACCTTTAAGATTCTAAGTTAATAGTAATGAAGGCCTAACAAGGAACTTGGGTTGCCTGGATTTTCATTTAACATAGCCTTGGAATCTGGAATTTTTTGTCTCACTTTGATCACGTCTCTTGAAAAACATGTCCATGCCTCTGCCCAATTCTCATAGATAAATTCAGCTCTATAATCAATATCACAAGTCAACATTGCCCATTGGCGAAACTAACAGGTTTAACTGTGAGCAGGCATTTTTGGCACTGTCCATCCTCTTTCCATCATAAGCATTTGCAACATGTCTAGTGATACAGGTGGCAGGTACTGTCCAAGTTTCTTTCTCTTCCACCACTGGCCCTTCTTGGCTTCCTTGGATCCAATGGCTGGAAAGCGATAGCGATAATGCTCGGCCCTCACATACCTGTGGAAAAAGGTCAGAGATAAATTCCAATGCTGTCAAGCCAGGACATCAACTTAAAAAGAGTGCAGAGAATTATAAGATTATTGGATATGAATGAATGCTCATTTCATTAATAATGAATACTTAGATAGTCCATCATAAGTAGTTTTGTTGCTAGCGAATTGAGTACACTTAATTTGTTAACCACAGGAAAACCCTCACACTCACACTGTCAGTCCAGACAATCAAATACATGTGTGGGCAATTCTAAGATGACTAGATTGGGATCAGACGGAATGTTAATTTCATAATACCAAATGCCTAAATATTACACTTCAAATATTCAAACCAAATAACATTTGTTAATCACTTGTACAAAAAACAGTAGAAAAAAAAAAAGATTCTGCTTCTTCACATGTAAAACAAGAATGTCATCCATAGCAAAAAAAAAAAAAAAAAAATTCCAATATTTGTAGTCTGGTCCTCTTAGATAAATAGAACAGACTCGACAAGCCCTGAAAACATGATCTGATAGGTGAGGCTGTTAATGGGCAAAAGCATACAGTTCCTTGTTTGTGAAAATAAATCATCTCATACACTCCTGCTTGACACTTCTCAACATTTATGATGTGATGGGACAAAAGTAGTCTAGTTGTGAAAATCAATACATAGCATTTCCAAGAGATGTCATGACTCAGGTAGATCTTATAAACTGTATTACTACAAAATTCTGAGCTCAAATGTGGCTTTTTAGCAGGGAAGTCTGCAGTGTTTTAAAACTTCTCAGATGGAATCAACAACTTACTCTGTCAAAAATATAAATCCAACATTAGATTTTGAGAAACTGCTTTAGAACTCTTGAATCTAGCAGCTTGGTGAAAATTACAGTCATCTCCTATGCCACAACTATCACACACTTACTTTGGTGGAGGGCTGTCTTGGAATGGGTTGTAAGCCATAAGTGAGATTGTTCCTTCATCATTGACCATCAGCTTGATAGCCAAATGAAGCAGCCATGGGTTATACTGATAATTCTGAAGTTAACAGAAATGTTGCTCAAAGTAGTAACTTGTCACTTAAAAAAAAAAAAAAAGCCTGGATTTATTTGTTTCACCATGCATAAAATATTAAAATAGACTTTTTTCAAAGGAGGGCAGAAAAAAAGCAATAACATACCGGTATAAAATTATTGGAAAGGTTTGTTTCATCAAACAGATCATTTCTAACCTAACGGCAAATGTAAAACAATATGTTATGGGGCCTAATTGTTTCCCTTGACCAAGAGCTGTTTCCCTTTGAGAAACTGGTCAACAATATGACTATTGTGATTGTTTTATGTTAATCATCAATGTAGGTCCTGTCAGAGATAATGAGTTACCACATGTCATGTCCATGTCTCTGTCCATGTCTTGAAATGATGTAATATTGATATTCAATATTATTATGATCATGTTTGTGATCAATTGTAGATAGGTCTATAAACCATAACTAGTACATATGTCAGTATCACCATGTCTGAATGGTTTCAATTCAGAAAATTGCTGTGCTATGCCTTTCTGTGTAATCACTCTGCGACTGGTGAATGCATGATGAAACACAACACAAGATTAACATTCTGAGCTAGAAAAATAGTATAACTATCACAGAACAGGAAAAAAAAATTTCACTAGATTCTAATCAGTGCGCAAAGATAAACATTCTGAGCAAGAAAAACAGTATAACTATCACTGTACAAGAAAAACAATTTAAATAATCAGTGTGCAAGAAAAACAGCTATAATGTAACAATTTATAATGTGAGTACATCAGTGAGTTGTCTATTCAGAAAGTATGTCAAACAAGCTATGGTTACAAATACTGAATATAATACTACTTTGTATAAACCTATACAAGTGAAACAGACTAATCCACTGAAGCAATACTTCCTAATCTGTGTGACAAAAATTTCACATAATTTCAGCAAAATTTCACATAATTCCATTTACTTTAGGAGCCTTAGACTTTTGAAAAAAGCTAATTTTCAAAACACAAAATCCAATATGGCGGGTGCTGTCATGGCAACCGGATGCAAAACAAAATTTGTTCAACACTTTTCATCTAATTTGGTCAGGCCGAATCTGAATTTGAAGCTTGAAAAATCCCTATTCCAAGCATTAAAAAAAATCACTCTCAGGACCAGCACCCCCCCCCCCCCCCCATTAAAGGTTTTGAGTGAATCAACATATGGTTTGATGCATTTCGTAGTCATGTTTTGCTAAATAGGTCTCTGTAAGTCATGTCTACTCATACCTGAAAGGCTGCAAACCACATCAGCCAGTCCAGGCGATAATGGTAAGGGGAGATAAGGCAAGGTCTGCGAGTGACTTCTCCTGGCTTACACTTAAACTGATATTCTTGCCAAATAGCTGTTCGTGAGTATGGTTCAGAGCTATTCGTGCCTTCGAAAATTACTTCCGTCCTCTTTTTCGTAATGCTGTGGATACAAAAATGAATTCTATCAAGAGTACCAGATAGGTTTAGGTTAAAGTATTTGATTTAACAGTTTACACATCAACGACCAGCAAATGTCTTGCAAACAATTCATAGACATTTACAAAAACATGTCTGAATTTATGAATGGGTCTAAAAAGGCCCCCTCTTTTTTCTTTCTTTTTTTTTTTTTTTGAATGATGCACTTTTCAGACTTCTCTTATCAATAATATTTTGACATCAAACAGATAGTTTCCAAAGATACAATCCTCAATATCATGTTAATTTTGTTTGTTTTTGTTTTTTTTCTTTTTTGTTATGTCAATGCAAAAAAAAATAATAATGTCTTTCTCAGGACATTATCCACCATGAAAAAGATAAAAATATACTGATTTTGATACATCCATGTTGTTGTTCATTGGAACATTATAAAATAAACGGTAAACAGTCGCAAAGCCTATCTGAGATAAAGTGAGAAAGAAAATAGAGAAAAAAATAAGGACAACCAGTTGATAAAATAACAAAAATGATTGTGTGCGGATTGTTTTTAAATGATTGGTTTTCCCATGTGCAGTATTATGGTCTGAATATTGGAATTCATGGTTTCTTCTTTTTCTTGGTTCCTAACATCACCTGGAATCATCAAGGGTCCTCCAATTAGGTATTTTAAGCACAATCACATGACCTAGGAAACATCGCTCACATGTGACTTTGTTCACTTGCTCTGCGCATGGCAGACAAATCTGGACGAATGATGAGCTCTCAGACCTGTCACATCATATAAACAAAGCCACATGTGAGCAAATGCTCCCTAGGTCATGTGATTTTGCTTAAAATACCTAACTGATTTGAGTGGCAGAATTCTCTATCTGTCACAGCTGCCTGATGCAGTTCCACCACTGTAAACATTTTCTTTGCCCAGTCTTGGATATAGTTGATCTGTCTACTCTTTTGTCTACCTCTTTTTCATTTCCCAACTATCAGAGCAGAGTTTTTGAAAAACTAAACTGTAACACAACTGTGTAATGTTCCCAATGATCTTTGAAGCAGAAGGTACCTGGGAGTTCGTGTTAATCTTACCTGCCAAAGGCCCCATATGTATTGACAAGTCTCAATGGCTCAAAGGATGTATTCATGGCCTGGCGTGAGGACAGCAGGTTCTGTACCACAGGAATGCTCAGATAGGCCAGCAACAGGCCAAAACTCAAGTTAAACACTTTGCGGATTTGTCTACCTACAAGATGAAGATATAGAGCAAATCAATGTAGTATCATATTTACAAAGATTTCCATAACAAGCAAACTTGTTTCCATGAATGATAGAAATACATGTACATTAACTGCACGTTGAATAAATATAGCTACGTAGGTATGTATAGACAAATGTTTTTAATAAATATGCACTGACTATGGCGATCAGATGGTCAATATCAATATAGACGCAGTGGCCTCTTGCAATCAGGTTTTCTTTTTTGAACAATCTAAATTGCATCACTTAATTTCAAGCAGGACATTTGATTAGATTTTAAAGATTCAAGACCTAGATTTTAGAATGCACAAGGGAGAAGATTCAAACCAGACCATGAGGCTTCAGGAGGGTTAGATAAGGATTAGATTTACAGCTAGGATTAGATTTAAAATAAAAGTGACAGTAACAGTTTGAGTGTGATTTAGGTTTTTCGGTTTATTCAGGTAGGCAACACCAGCACATTTAGTTACATTACTGGGAGGGGGTGCAGCACCTGGATTTTCCAACACTGGGTAAAAATGACAATTTCCATTTTTTTGTTTATGTCTTTAGAAACAGTTATCAATTCTGAACTAGTTTATAGGTCCTAAATGTTCCTATGATTAAAAAATTATTTATTGAAGATTTTTGTACACACGGGGATAAGTCAAAATTAAGCAAAATTCCTTAACAAAATGAGGTAAAATTGATATTGCCAACTCTTTTATTTTGTTCCTATTGATAACAGCACCTGTATAACTCAACATGGATCTTGTGAGGATGTTAAAACAAATCACTGGACTTTGGTTTGGGAGCTTACTCCTTCAGATTCAGTGAAGTGAGAGAATGAAAGTGCTTTTGTATCAAATAACAAATACAGACACCAAGCCCACATTTGAGACTTCAGAACAAGCCCTCCAGGAAGCATTAGAGAAAGATGACTTCATATTTCATGACCTGTGGTTACTTTGATGTCTTCTCCCTTATTTGTACAGTGTAAACAGATCTCACGTTTTGAATTTTTCTAGAGACTGTTTTTTTGCCTTCTATTTCTATCTCCTCCAAAACTTACCTATACATTTTCATCATATTTCACAAACGTATTTTCCTTGGCATGATAAAAAAAACTGCCAGAGGATTTTTGTTTTGTTTTGGGTATCTCGTACTTTTTGAGGAAAGTTTTGTTTCATGCATAAAAATGCAAATTTTGTACAATTTTTTATATATGTCATTTTCAAACATTCATGAATAAACAAAGATTAAACACTACTCAAATTCCCACCTTTCATTTTTTTCTTTAACATCAGATATTAGAGATGACATGCAAAGTTTGGAACAATTTGGTGTAGTAGTAACTGAGAACAATTTTGAAAAACAGGGCAAAATCCAAGAGGGGAGCCCTTTCCATGACAAACATACATGCTAGCAAGTTTCCAAGGACATATTCTGAATCAGAAAAATTTGTCAAATACATGTGCACACAGTAAAATGACCTAAGATCCAGGCAACAAGAAAAGTTTTTGGGTGCCAATCCCCCCTCTCCCTTCCTTGAGACCATCTGATACCCCATACATCTGTGGGACTCTTTTGATCATTTAGATGCGACAGCCTTGTTCTTATAAATATGAGTAACTTTATACCATGGCCTTTATACACTTTGCAACAAGCTACTGAAAATATCTGTTACTGAGTAACACTGTAACTCAGGTCCAATGAGTTATTTCGAGATCGGTCACATGACCGAGGCAACATCGCTCACATGTGGCTTTGTTTATATGATGTGACATGTCTGAAAGCTCTTCATTCGTCAAGATTTGTCTGCCATGCGCAGAGCAAGTAAACAAGTCTGCGTGTGACCGAAAATCCTCGGTCATGTGATTTTTCTCGAAATACCTCATTCTGAACAAACTTTGATATTTAATTAAATTGAACTAACTAGGTAGTAGTGACAAGAGAATGACCCCTTTTTGGCATCCAACAGAGATCAAGGAATATATAACAACCAAAAAGACTGTTTTCATCCTAAGAACAAAGTTTAATTTCTTGGGATACAGGCCTAGATTAGTATGGCAACCAAAAAAAAAAAAGAATAAATGCAAATCCAGACACAACCAAGTTATAATCATCTAGGTGTAGCGTGGAGAGGGGGGAGGGTTTGCATGAAGCAATAGGTCTATCTCTATGCTGCAATGAAAATCTTATTTGCAAATCCTTAACAATCTATAGACCACTCCTCTACTTGAAGTAAACAAGAGATCTTTAATTCATATAAAATTGAAAGCATTAACTAAATGTCTGTTTTCAGGTCTATTATTATCATCCAAAAAGCTACATCACTCATGAGCAAATTCCTCCACTACTAAGAAATGCATGACCTGTTTCCTGTGAAGGACATAATACAGACTGTAAATGATCAACCAACTAAAATGGCTGGAAGGAATCACAAAATTAACCCTGAGAGTATTTAGAGCAAACTGTGACATAATGATATGAATTCATGATCGTGCAGACCTACATGGCATTATCGAGTATAGTATCTTATTACTGTATTGGATGGTCCATAGAACACAATGGAAATGTAAAGAATAAGGAGCCAAGCTCTGAGCAAATAATGCCTCTGACACTTGTACAGTTTACTTCCTTTCACTTACTCATAGTTGGCTTGTCTCCCCTCTTTTGCTGTTCTCTCTTTATGGCCATGACCCTGTTCTTGACCCCGCCAGCAGCCGAGGAGAAAAAGCTAGCCAAGCTGGCATCATCAAAGCAGGCCAAACTTGGCAGAACGGTCAGCCAGTTGAGAAAACTGAGATTACCACTGATAATAAGTACAACCTGGGTAGGGGACAGACACACAGAAAAAAAACTGCTGTGAAAAATGTAAATGAAGCCATATCTCCATGAACATAGCACAAAAAAGAATAACCCAAGGCCATTTTAAGTTAAAACAAAACCATGCCATGAATGTTTTTCAAGCTCATCTCCAAGAGGGATAGGACAAAAGGGGATTATTTTCACTTATATATATATAATGTATATACAAGTATATATATTTGACTCAGCGAACATGACTTTAATGAATTTCTCGAAACCACTAAAAATGACAAGGGCAACTGTGTTGGGGCTATGAATAAATAACAAATACTGTAACCAGATGAAATCTTGAGAGTCAATTTTTTCATATATTATATAGAGTCATTGATGCCACTGACACAAAAGAAAAAAAAAAAAAGGTACTTTCCTTTGCATGCTAAAAAAATTGCTTGACCACAACTCTTTTACGCCAAGACATTCACATTCAAAGTTAACTCCCCTGATCCCATTGTCAGTAAGATCCGAATTTTCTGGATGAACCCTCTTTGATATCCGACACTGGACCACAAAACAGATGATGGATATACAACAACGCAAAAATGTACGAGATACATGATACAACATTGAGCATATCCATAAACAACACTGTGGATATCCAGAAGAGGCAAAATGCCTTTAAAATCATTATCAAATCCTCGGCTGTACAACAAAGAGGCAAATAAGTAAAAACTCATATATGACAAAAAGATGAACCTTAATTTCTGTGCATGACAAAAGGGTGAGTCAGTAAGATAATTTATTGACCAGTTCACTCCTTTGTCATGCAGAGAAGTTAAGGATTGCCTTTTTGTTGTACAGGGTTGTTACCTATTTGCCCCTTGGTCGTACAGCTGATGAAATACAACAGCATTTGTTTGCCCTGACTGTTGGGTGAAGAAATCTGACATTAAATTATTTCAGCTAAGGATGAATAACTGCAAATCATGAATATACTTAATGCAAATAGTACAAAAACTGTGACACAGGAAATCAACCAACAGCAGCTGCCTAAAATGATGCCGTGTATGTATCATTTTCTAAAATCAAAATTATTCCAACACTCATATTTCTCAAAATAGCTTTCTTCACCAAACAGTTGAGACAAGTTTCACTTTAAACAGCCTTGTAAACGGGGAATTGGAAAGTAAAACAAAAAGAGGGAGCTAGAGAGAGAGAAAACTGTGACAGAGAGAAACACACATGCAGACATATTGACATACATAAAAAAAAAAAAAAAAAAACTCACCTGAAAAAAGATTTGTATAGCTCCACCAACCATGCACCATCTACGAGTGAGGAGCAGAAAAAAGGGCGCAATCAGCTCGACAAAGTGATTGGATAATACCTCAAATTTGTGGAAGGCCTCGGGTGACTGGTGTAAAAAGTAACTTATTGGATTTGGGACTGGCTGTGTCTGAGGGAGAGAAGAAATATGGTTAAGGAGAACAATCAAACAGTCTCTCAAAATAATGGAGATTGCTGTTCGTCAAATACATTACACTGCATGCCCTTAGCCAGACACAAGGATTGCACAACAAGCATTGTGAAGAAGAAAAGAAAATTATTTTTTTGCTCTTTGTAAATTGAAATCTGAATCAACAAAACATCCGAAGACACTATCATGAAACAGAAATGGATTTTCCATTTCACTGGGCATTTTTCAGACTTTCCCATTATGTATTTTTTCAAATAAAAAAGGGCAAATAAAAGTTTTTCCTTTTGTGTGGCACTTGTGAAAATGAAAAATAATACTATTTAGCTAAACACAGGTAGCCAGCAGGTGTTCCTGGAGAGAACTAAGTCAAGACCCCAAAATGTGGGGTGAACAAAAGTAATGCTTCGAAGATGTGTTTGATAACTTATCATTTGGTGAGTGAATGCCTCCGCAGACAACACTGAAGTTTAAGAGTAAAGAAGTCAAAAGCATCTGCAGGACACAGAAGTCCCAATGAAAGCCCAGGAAGCTGAGAGCATCCATTTAAAACAACCAAACTGGTATTTGATGAGTTATCTGTAAGTGCTTTAATACATAAAACCTGTGGATTGTTACCTGTGACATAATGGTAGAGATAACACACTGGATCTGGCAAGAACTGAGCCTATTTGGTCTTATAGTTCTTTTAATTTAAATCTACTTTCATCAGCAGGTCAATGCATAATATGTATATGTGTGTACTCTTTCTTTCATGGTGATCTGTCTATACATCTGTTCATTTCTTTCTCTCTCTCTCTCTGTTATTCTCTCTTGCTCCTCACACACATTTCCTGAGGTGACTGATGAAATTATAATGAAATTATTTGCTCACTGAGAGTCTGTCTCTTTCAGAGAGCCAGTAGAGCTTTGCTTAAACTTAAAGCAAAATGGGAACACAGCCTATTATATGAAATTCCTTGCATTTGCCAGCTTGAGACTGTCTTTCATTTGCTTCTTCCTCAATCTGAAATCACTGCAATTCTTTCCCTTATGGTTTTTTTTTTTGGGGAGGGGGGGGGGGGTGTCCTTCGTGTCTGGAGAAAGAGCTTGTGACTATATTCACTTACTTCATAGTGATAGTTCATGCATGTCAGATCTCGCCAGCACTTGTCTCCCCTGATCTTGATGAGACCCTTCAAAAACAATATAGAACAAGCATCCTTAGCCATCTGTATGAGTGAAACATTTCATCACTCATGATGAAAATTTATACCTATCCCCATTATTGTAATTATGCTTCACTGAAAAGTTCACCAACATCAAAACAGTTTGTTCACTTATTAGAGTCTATATTTAACAACACACCTGAGTGTCATGAACATGGCTTAATGGCAGAGATGACAGATCTACAGATATAAATGAAGTCACTGTTTGCTATACACTGTGTGCATAGAGTTGGTAGGGATATGAAAAGAAATGGGTGTGCTCTACTGTAGTGAAAAAGTAATTTCTTCTGTGTCAAGATATTCTGTAACGTCAGGATTACTAAAAATCTGAGTTTCTAAGCAAAGTCCTATATGACATTTGACTTACTTCATCTGGTCAGGAGATAAATATGTAAAACAAACTTACAGCACCCAGCATAATGCGGAAGATGAGCCAGCGATAGGCGAAGATATTTATTCTGGATGGCGGAGTGGCTTTTGGTACTGAAGACAGTGATAGCATGGGGCACAAAAAGATGGTGAGAAAACCTGTCTCCAGAGTCTGGCTCTCCCAGCCTGAGGGGAAAAAAAAAAGAACTGAACCAGCAAATGATAAGCAATAAAGAACTCAAAGAAAGTTGTTTGTGCAAAGTGTTTTTTAAAACTATAACTGTGCATAGGGATGAAAGATCACTATTTTCAAATCAGAAGAGAACAAGCAAAGTATTACTAGCCTGTTATCAGATGGGAGGTAAGATTTGAACATTAAACCAGTTCAAATACATTTTTATGCTGAGTATTTATTTCCTCTCTTGTCCATTCACTTATGCAAAACGTTACATAGCACAAATATATGTCACATGAGCGGGTAATATAAATCAGATATAAAATTTTTCATTTTATATAGAGTTCGAACTATTGGTGTCTACAGGAAAAAAAAAACAAATGTGCTTCACTATGGTAAAAGAAATTACTTAATATAACATTTCTATGCTGAGATATTCATACCCAAGGATCACTAAAAACCAAGTTTCTGGACAAAGCAATTTTTGTTATCTGAATTATTTCACCTGGTTGAACGATATATGTAGATGAAAGGATTTTTTAAAAAAAGACAAGTAGAGAAATGCTGGTGACATATATATGTATGCAGTGGAACTTTGCTAACACAAACAATCATGGCTTAACATGATCTACCCTCTTCACGAAGTCCACTTTCAACTTTACTTTAAACATACTAATTTATTTTCAATAAAATGCTCCCATGCAGCATGCTCGGTTCACTTGAGCAGTTGTCAGTCATCATTCTAGCCAGGCGATATGAAAGCACAAAAAGCCCGCTTTTTCGCTAGATGTCAATCAGAGAGCCTCACAATTCTTGCATGCTGCCTGTGCAATACGAAGCTTAGTGTTGGCCCACCGTTCCCACCCGCTGTTCTTGCCCCAGTGCGCACATCTGGTCAGTGTCACCTCATGTTACGTTAACCTAGGCTTCCCTTCAGCCTACCGCTCGTTCTCGTCTTCAACTGTGTAGCACTGAGCGTAGGTCTACACATTACACTACAACACACCTCTGACTAGTACTTCAACTTTTATCAGCATGCATCATCCTATCTCGCCACCCACCACGACTCACATATCAAATTTTAAAAACTTTTTAAACTTTAAATTGGAATGAGAGGAAAGAAAAAACAAAATGTTAATTAGAAAGTTAAATACATCTACACTGACCCTTTCAACAGATACATCTATAGTAAATGTATACTGTTTTATTTCAAATGTATTCCTAAGTCTTTTTTCATGTTTTTGAAAATCAGCATGGGTTAGTACAAGAACAATGGCTTACTCTTGCTAACACACCCTGATAACACAACCTTTTGAGTTTGGTCCTTAGGGTGGGTGTGTTATCAGGGTTCCACTGTACATACATGTAGAGCAAAGGATTTATAAAAAAAATATGTATAAAAAACAAAACTGGTGACATACAATATACATCTATATAATAAGAGTGATCAGGGGCTGTGGCGCTTATCTTATCGTCCAATAAAGTCAGAATCGGCAGGCATTTAAAATTTTTAAAAATTACACACGTGGGCAACTGATACCCAACTGTGTTATAGGCTACTCTCTATTTGGATTGAATTTACAGAGTTGTTTTAATTTATTTTTTTTAATGCCGAACTATCATTCATTTTGTCCGCCATATGTGTGTGTGTGTAAATAATACTCAATTGATTGTAATTTGTGTTCAATCACAATTCGCAAGCAGGCCACTGGGGTGTTTACATCACTCTCGCCACTCAGCATTGATCTACACTATGTTTTCAAGTGTTTGTGCCATCACTGTGTTAAGA
>JBCAUA010830374.1:0-14220 GCA_038406235.1 Peronia verruculata
CAATTCTGCACCTACCTCACTGTGCAATAACGGCAATTATAGGACCTCAAAATCAACTTTTGACCCAAAAATGCATTTTACACTATCAATAAGAGGCCAAAGAATAAAAATATAGCTAGAACCCAAAACATTGATTTTCACTGCCGACCTTGGCCTTAAGTTTTGTGTCGGGAAGAAATTGGTTTCTTCTGAATATCGTAACAAACACATTTTATAGCACTTTAATGGGTCAGAATTTAATTGTGTATTTCAGGTGCCAGTATTGAGTACTGAGGAGAACTATATGTTACTTCTGCTTAAACCTGAACTGCACATCTAAAGTTTGGAATATTTTGACATTTTAGTAGTAAGATAATTGTTAGTCTTATGACCTGAAATAAATTCAGTTACCGCTGACACTATCACATTTGTTCAACAAAATAAAAAGCAAGTGCAGTAACAAATCATAGTTATATTATGATAATGTTTTTGCATCTTTGAAATATGTTAATGCAAACATCAGTGGATGAAGAAAGGTTCAAATATGGCTTCAAACACTTTAAATTGTTCAATATATGATCTTTATTGACATACAAACAAAAGAAAGGAACAAATGGCAGCAATCTTTATTCATGCTCACAGATATTGTTGCTTGTAGAAACATTTCCAGTTCTCCGTTGCACTAGGCATACACAGGGAATTCAACTCTAGCTCATACAGCACAATATGTGTAATTTCTACCAATCTTCAACATTCAGAACTGATTTTCTAACTGAAATGCCTGAAGTGAAGGATCTGGTGCTGAAAAAGAAATACCGGTAATGAAAATTGATGCTTTTTTTTTTTTTGTTTTTGTTTTTGAAGTAGGAAAATAAAAGTGATACCTAACAGTGGCAGGCATGAAAAGAGATTCACAAATACCAAAAAGCATTCTGCCAAACAGTTTACCAACATTTAATTAAATGGTTTTCTTAACTAAGAGGACCTTACTTTAATATGTTGGCAACACAATCTGTCGCATAGAAAAAGTTCTTTTGAGAGTTGCTTTAATATTACCTGCACTACTCACATTAAGCATTCCTGTGCCCAAAACCTTCTGATGGAAACTGGAAACTTATTAAATACATACATATCCCGTTATTCCTGTTTCTACAATGAAGATCAGGATAAAAATAAAAACAACAAACGTGACAATTTGAGACGCGACGCAATAAAATCAGATACTCGCCAACTGATGTGACCAGAGAAATCACGTTTTTCAACAGCGAACACATTTTTAGAGTATTTTTTTTTTCTCTTCTCAGAACCCTTCTATGTCAATGCATTATTTTCAGAGTTAAATTTGCTAAAAACAGATTAAATAAAAAAAAAAAAAAAAAGCCCAAAAATTGTTATTTAGTGGCATGGGCTAACAAAGATTAATGGATTTACAGAAGTGATTGGCTATTTTCTCCTAAATTCAGCTGCAGCAACAGGTCACCCCCATAATCTATAATTGCCAATAACTCGACTTCTTGTTCTACTTAAGTAAGAACAAAAATGTTTTCACACACAGAAAGGGAAATAAATAAGCTTAACAATGATATCAATAACTTCATATGCTCAAAATTTGATGAGAGCTTGATTTCATTGTGTCGCATGTCATTTCAATTTGCATAATGGACTATGTGGGTGATTGAAAAATTGACAGATCTAAGAAAAATTCTAAATAGTAGTCAAAGGTCCTGGTTGTGCAAACATACAAATGCCTTGTCCATAAGTATGATATACAACTATGCAGGCTTACATATCAAGAATTGAAATACATTATATGTAATTAAATGAAGCCTCATCCAAGATACAAAGTAGATATCATAAACACTTTAAAATAAAAGCACAATGGAAATAAGAAGATAATATTGGAAACAAGGCATTATTGGTTAATTAGATATCTTTTATGAAACAGCATCGATATGAAAATGCTCAAAATCATATCGAATATAATGGAGAAACCTGTTGCAGAAGTTATCTTTCATACAACCACATAATACAGCACCAAGCATAAAAAAAAACCCATCTAATAAAAGCAAACATGCCAGATGTACCAATCCCAATCAGAATTATGTCACACAATAGAATTTCTAACCCAAATTATGAAAACTAACAAACCAAGTTCACTATCAAAACCACATAACAAAGGTTCTTCTTACTGTTTTGTTGCTTACCAAATTATTTCACATAAAAATTCAAATTCAATCAAGTAATAAATATCCATGGTTTAAATCACTTTGTATATAATTTCATTTCAGTCATTTCTCTTTGACAACTCATGATGCCAGCCAAACATGACCTAAGAAATCACCGTATTGAGCAATGTAACTTCTCCAGTCCTATGGATTAGGCAAATACATACAGGATTGCAATGCTAAGCAAAACAATATCTCTTATGAAATGAACAGATAAACTGAAGTAAAACTAAGGGGGAAAAAACAACCAAAAAAAAAAAAAAAATGCAGGAACAGATCACCATTATAAATGTCTGATCTGGTAATACCACTCTAGTAGGTATATAAAGTGTTGTAGCATCTATCATACTTCAAATCCACATAATTAGCTCTTTTCTCCTTTTACATATTTCATAGTAGAGAGATAAACTGACATGATTCAACTCCAATACATGTGAATAACACAATCAAAATAAAGTGGAGTAAATTTACACACACTCAGGTAATAGCAGAAAACTCATGACAAACAGATGGGAGTAATTCTGTTGCAGACAATACCCCCAAAGATAGCATCTTGTACAGTAATCCCTCATTAACATTAACTTATTCATCATGCGATGTTATTTGGCATCACCAATCCTTTCAGTGCGTGATACATTATTCGTCTTTCCGCCGGAACTACTACTCCCATGCACCATGCTCCACCATCCAAATACATGCAGCACCACCAACACGAGCTGAGCAAAACTCAGCATACCACCTAAATGCTGATGTGTGTGGTATTTCTTGTCTGTGCTTGATAATAATTTTATCACAAATATTCTTATTACTACATGTACTACTACTACAGTATCAGGTATTATCATTGTATTAGGGTTATCTGTGCAGTAAGGAGTAGTGTTGCATTATCCGTCTTTCTACTTTATCTGTCAAGTCTTGGCTGTTATGAGACAGATAAATGAGAGGTTCCTCATTTACTATATTGTGAATTTCTCACTCACACACTTCACACACATAAAACAAAAAACCAAAGTATCATCTTCACCCATCACCTTTGCTGGAGATAAGCCATGGATCAAAGATGTCAACATTATCTTGAAACTGTCGGGATTGTTTCAATCTAGTCCTGTTACTTTCTTTGCCAAGTGCAAGAACTGCTGAACAAGTAGAAAAAGCATCACTTTTCTTCTTGTCATTTTAAAGACTGACCAAAGAAATGTTTGATAACATGATTACAATAGGAGGATAATAATTTTCTTACAGTGTAAAATTTTCACAATTTTTGTGATGCATATTTCAAGCAAAAGCCCAAAGTGATTTCTGCCCTCTTTTAATTGCTTGTTCAGTACCTATGAGTCTAGCAAAAGGAAAGGAACAGGGCAGGTCAAAAGTCTCCATTAAAGCACTTCAATCTATGAGGAAATGCTCCTTAAACTAGGCAGATCAATGGACATGCTTATGGTAGTACAGTTCTACAATGGGAGCCCCTGAGGTTTTTGTGCTCAGCCATTGCATTTCAAGCATCTCTTCCAGGAGATCCATGGCCTTTCCTTTTCCAAAACATGACCATTTATAAAAAAAAAATTGCTGAAAAAACAAGAAACATGACCTTTTTATAAGCAAAAATTGTTAAAAGTCATAACAAAATAGAAACAGACGTTCTAAGACAAAGCCTCTCCTGGTCTAGAACTTTGCTCAGAGAATATTCAAAATTTGTATGGCTTGGTAAATGAATAAAAATAATTCAAATTTAGCGAAGTCAGCCATAAAATGAGGATCCAGTTCTTGGTGAGAAAAACCTGTACCACAGAAAGATGAGAGCGATTGAAAAAAAAATTTGCAGGTTTTCAATTTTGACCAGGCTATGATTTCGTTCAGGATTCTCCCCTACCACCAAATATATGTAGTGAAAAAAAACCACACACAAAAAAAAAGCAGTTAAATGTATGATTCAATACTGCTAGTGTTTGGCAATAGTATGTGCCAAGAAAAAATACAGTGCCTGATGACAATCTATTAACCCAAGAACTGTGAATCACGTATTTATACGACAGGTGAAGCAAATCCCTGCGTGCGGTGCCCGTGTTTATTCGTGGGGGCTCCTCGTCCCGCTGTGATATTTCTCACCATGCCACTTACACTTGGGGTCCATCGTTTTGTCAAATTATCACCATAATAAGTATGCGCAGCTCAATAGATAGGGCCTACTCCTTCACAAGGCAAAGAGAACTTTATCTAATAGAACAGTGAGAAATTCCTTGTCCAAAGATGAAATCCTCTTGAACGGAAGAGAGGAACAGAAAAAGGCCACATGGCCCACTCAAGTGGTCCGAAACTACAATCAAAAGAAACTACATGTATATATGATAATGCAAGAGAGTATCAAATACATGCAGTCTCTCTGTTTATACTATATATATTGAAATAACACTGACTCCCCTGACCACTTGACACACTCGACAAGTTTCGCATTGACCAGCAATCAAGCTGTTGAGAGTACAAGTGAGCTAATTGCTATGAATGAAAGCTAAAGTAGCTATGTATCTATTCATTTATATATCAGATAACTCGCTTCTGGTCTCAATCTGTGCAATCATTAAATAACTTGTATAGATTTCTTTGTAGTCACTGGTGCCCCGTCAATGTTGGCCGATCTGATCTAATAAGAAAAATTTAAGTCCACGAGGTCACAGGGATGATAGCTTGCAGTTTACACTGAGATTCTATGATGTAAACGTAAATACACCCCTATGTGAAGTGGTTTCGTCCAAGCAGTTACACCAGGTTATGAGCAAATCTGTAATCGTATTGGTCTGTGGGACGAGGGGTGATAAAACTGGCATCCATATGAAATTGACATGTCTTTGTAAATATTTATACAATCGCTTCTCGTACCATTGGCTCATTGCAAATATTGTTACATGAAAAAAGGGTGGAGTTAAGGGAGGGATTAGAGAAAGACAGTGGTCAGCAAGGCGGTCAATCTGGGCCCGCATCGTGTCACTCCAAAGCCAAGGCGGAGTCTCTATAGTCAGAACAAACACCCTGAGGCTAAACATTAGCACCGAGATCCAAATTGACAAGCCTGGCAAGGCACGCCGCAGGGCGTTATAGCCTTTAGGCTGGGTCGCAGTTCTAGAGTTAAAAGGGAAAGGGGGAGGAACACCAGGAAATATGCTTGATGACATAAAGAGTATGTATTCATTGATATTTATTGTTATTGTTATTTTGTACTGAGACAGGAATGTTTTTCCCCATGAATGATGACAGAAATATGTCAAAGTTGACCAAGTTACTTATAAGTCATCCTCAGCAACCTGCACTAACATGAAAGACAAAAATGTATATCTGCTTTAATTACACTGTCCTACCTCAGATAACTCGGGTCACTGTACTGAAAACATATCACTGAAATACATTAGGGAGGAATATCTGACTCTATGAAGTAAGGAAATCTTGGTGTTAACCTGAGAAGAATTACTGGAACAATACATGTATCACAAGAAAAATTTGCCATTCTGAACCTTCTTTTTGTCAGTTTCTAAGCATTGTTATGTGTGTTGTGGCCAGCCAGAATGAGTTTCAAGTCACTGGACTAGAATAAAGAAACTGGAGTTTGAATGTGATGTTTGATATCGATGTTTTCAAATTGCAGAAATTGATAGAACTTCAAACTCTGAATACACAAACATTGCTCTTATTTTATACTACAAATATAAAATCTACATGTATTATCATGACATTGTGAGGTGAATAGATCTATCTGTTAAACTGTTAATTTCTGCTTATTTTTCTCCAGTTTTTACCTGTGCTGACGGACCATCTCTTGTTCTTTCAATTTGCAATTTCTCTGGCTACAGTCAATTACCTCAAAACTTTTTCCACCTCATGAAAGTGTATAAAACAGGTTTCACGTGACTGTAATAATTCAATTTGGTGGAAAATCGAGATACAACTCATTTTGACTGCTAATACATACATGTACAGGCAAGAAAAAGTGCAAATGTTATCATAAAAAATATAAGTATATGACGTCATGTGAATGCATTAAAACTCATGGGTAGTGCATCAAAAGAGACATTTTGCAAACACTTTTGCAGTTTAACTTTAACAAGCAAATGATATCAGAGCACATTCATTTTGCAGTTGTGTTTTGCTCTAATTACTCTTACTAATGGATCGTTGTAGCATCTTGGTAGTGATGTAGGTCAACAAGCATTAACTGCCTATCATTCTGCCATGGAATTTGGAATGAAACATCCACTATCCAGTAGTAAATCTACCATGTTACTATAACCATTAGAACATGGAAGTCTCTCAGTCCTGATATTATCCAAATGCCATCAATTTCCTGAGCTCCTGTGGCAGAGATTGGAATAAGATAACTTGAAAGCCTCTGGTCTTAGTCTTGGTCATGGTGAGGGAGGCAAAAAAGTGGAGAAGTCTTCCTTCATGCACTTTGATGTTGCACTAAAGACTGATTAAATTTCCATTCTGTGTCTTACAACATGATCAGATAATAAATAACCTCTAAGAAAAAAAATACTAAAAACAACAACAAAACAAAACAAAACTAAAAATATGAGAAATATGCACAAGAGTACACTAATGTGAACACCTAGAGGGTCAATTTGTTTATTACTGGTCCAGGAACCTGTGGTTTGACTAGTTTGGCAATAAGTATGCTTTCATCAGCACCATTAGTAGTATTAAACATTCATTTCTTTGCAAATCCAGCCAAACACAAAGGAAACATCTTTTTCTTCATTTGCGCAATAAAGGTTTTATGCCAAAGTGAGGAGAGCTTAAGTAATGATGAAATTAGTAACTTGTTTTAATGTAATAAAAGAGGGATAATTATTTATTGATTGTTATCAATGATCAATAAGTTTTGTTGTAACTGTGGAAAAAAATAACTTTCAAGCCATTAATCTGAAGTTGCTGTCTGCTAAATTACCTACAACACAGTTTATAAATTACTCTCAATAAAAAAACAGAGCTTTGACTATCTTATTACATTTTCTAAAGCATTACATAAACAAAACTTCATTTCCTACTTTTTGAAATTCTGTAAAGAGAATTTTGCTATCAAAATTAGTTATTGCCTATCTTTTTCAAGCTTAATTTCTCAGTTATGATCCATGTCTCCAACATCTAAACTATTCAATTTGTTTATCTTCTTTTAGTGGCCAGATTAAGAACAAGCTTTCATTCTGAAGTGCATTCAAAGCATATAAAGTTCAAGCTAGCTCACAGAGGGAACAATAATATTCAAGCTTTTGGCTGTGAAAAAACTCAGGTCTTGCAGCCAGTCAGAATGAGTTGTAAGTTTGGGTATTACCCAAACAGAATCCAGGATTGAATTTGATGAAGGTGGGGTGTTAAAGAACCTTTTATACTGCAAAAATCAAAAGAATATTCATCTCTGAAAAAAGGAGAATATTGCTTTTATGAACAGACTTTACAGATATTAGGATGTTGTGAGATGAGTATTTAGATATTGTACTATTCTTTGTTGAGTTTTTTTTTTTCTATTTTAACCAGTTCTGAGGGGTCACCTCCAGTCTCTTCATTTTGCATATCTCTGACCAAGGTAAAACTAGCTCAAAATCTTTTTCACCACATAAAAATGTATGAAATTAAGATTCTTTATTATAGTTGTGACTCAATTTGATTGAAAATCGGTGTACGACTCATTTTAACTGACTGCAATACAAATTTTTATGTCAAACCTTTTGTCGTTGCCCAATGTGAGACCCCATTTATTTTACAAGCTTAGCTTAATCTTCACCCAAAAATACACAAATATACAGCTATAATATCCTGATACTGTACACTGCAAATTGCATATCAGCCAAGCAAAGTTACTTTACAGCTGACGATTTATTCTAAGATGTCAAATATGGCAATAAGATGAACTGAGATTTCTCCATGATGAAGTTCAGCAAAAGTGAAAGGTAATGATCTTGCTGGCATCACTAGCGCTTAGAGACCTTGATCCAGATTTCATCCTGTGGACGTGTCAAAAGACCATGGACTGGCTGGATGACTTGCTCATTCCACAGACTGACCTGAAATCTGTTGAAAACAACGATAAAAGTAGTAGATGCAATGCAATATTGTGGAACACAGCAGGCACACACTGTGGAAAGAACCAATGAATGTTTCTTGACAGGCTCTTGACTGAAACCTGTTAAGGAAGATGGAGCAAAAGTGCCTGAATTGGACTTGGAGGCAGAGTCTGCAAGCAGAACTCAGGGCCACCAATCTGACATGAGAGGTTGCGAAGAAGGTTGGCAGAGACTGATGAAAGTCAGAGACTGGTGATGAGGCTCATGCTCCACAAAGGATGAAAAGAAATTACCACAATGACAAGACAATACTGTGAGGAATAAAAGTCAAGGAGAAGACAACAGATAGAGCATTTCAGTGCAAAGAATGTTATATGAACTTTCCATCTCTAGAACTCTTTGGTAATTTCTAGTTCAATTATAAAATCAAAAGAAGTGGTAAAGAAAGCAGCAATTGAAATAATTCTCTTAAAAACAATAAACTGGGAAAATCACATTTACCTCCTTTCGTCTGAAAAAAATGAATGGCAAAATGTTTGTCACAATGCGTAAGGAAGAAAAAAAAAGCCTCGGCAAAGGCATGCCTCGGTAGTTCAAACATTTAACAAAAAAAAAACAAAAAAAAAGATGAGAAAAACATGACTCTTATTTTTTTCTCTAATGAACATCAGAAGCAGATGACTGGGTCATATCCCACTGACTTATGAAATAATATGAAGATTCATATATGACTGTGAATTCAGCATCTGACTGAACCAACAAATTTCCTTTCTCAATCCACAAAATACTAGCAAACGCATCACCTAGACTGACAATAATGTCAATTGTCATCAACTAAATTCCTCTTCCAAAGTCTTTAAGATATGTATCATTCATATGATGGAAATCCCAGTTAATTTCATACTTCCAGTCTCTAACTAAAATACTGCTGTGGTGAAACCCAGGTTAAAGATAATGTCAGCATGAAGAGACAGAAATACAGGGTGGGCCAATAAAATGTTACCACTCTTTAAATCTTACAATTTCCAAACCACAAAGATTTCCTTTTCATTTTCAGGAATATCAACAACTAGGCACTGAAGTTTCACCCCAATGGATAGAAAGCAATATACTGTGGAGGAGAGAGTGAAAATTAAGGAAGAACATTTTGAATTAAAAACGGTAAGCCACACTCAGTGACAGTTCACAACTGACTTTCTAGGAAGAAATCCTCCAAACAGACTCACAAGTAAGCATCTTCTGCAGAAATCCAGGGAAATAGGACAAGTAACCAATGCAAATAAAGGACATAGTGGCAGGCCAAGATCTGCGAGGATAACCATCAATACTGAGACAGTGTCTGGAGGAATCACTGAGAAAATCGACCAGACATTACATTTCAAAATATGCTTCCAAATTCTTTGCTCTCTCCTCAACAGTATATTGCTTTCGATCCATTGGGGGGAAACTTCAGTGCCTCGTTGCTGATATTCCTTAAAATTAAAAGAAGTCTTTTGTATTTTGGAAATTGTAAGAATTTAAAAAGTGGTAAAATTTTACTGGCCCGATTGAAGTTCATTATGCTGGTTCTATCTTTACGCTTACTTCCTGATCAGAGTTGCCAGCAGGACTGTGATTTCCAGGTAGGCAATTTTGTATCCTGGGCACTTGCGTTTACCAGCAAAGCCAAAAGGAACAAATGCATAGGGGCTGCGGTCTTTGCTGTGTTCAACACTGAAGCGGTCAGGATCAAAACTGAAAGAGAGAACAAACATTAACAAATAAACAAAATCTCTGCCAATAAGATGCTGAAAAAAAGAAGAAAAACAACAACAACAAAAAAAAGCAAACTACAAATAGTGATGGCTTCTGGATCAAATAAGAGCTGCACTAAGAATCTGATGTAATTCACAAATCTGTTCCAATCAAACGAGAAACAAATTGAAAATATGAAACAGGGTTGCATCTGTCATTCACATATGTATTGAACCTCCAACTTTGACTCACTCACAAATCAGAAGTGAGGTTTAAAATAATTAATTACCCTCTAGAAAGTGTTGTGGAACTAAATTACAAAAACTTAAACCTCAGGCACAGAAAAAGAAAAGCAGTACAAGGGACAAAGAGGAAATAAATCAATTTTCTATAGAGACCAACACAACCTTGCACAAATGTATTTATCTGTAAATACACTGAAAAAAAGAAAATACAAGACAAAATCATATAACACAATTACTTGTCTGGCAGAGGCCACAGGGTCTCATCCTGGAGGACAACACCAAGTGCATGAATGACTGGAGTCTGCAGGAAAAGAATGACAGATGGTAGCTTGAAAGCACAATACACATTTATATACATCATTTCTAAGCATCATGCAACTTCCATCTCAGTGGGTGTTAAAGATGTAAGAGAAAAAAGAGTTTATATCTATAAGAAGTTTTACACAATTTGATTTATATATATGATCTTAGGCTGGCTAACATGACATTATCTTCAAAGCTACAAAAAGATGACTAGGTAATTTCATAGATACAGTGGAACCCGTGAGAAGTCAACTCGCTTAAAATAAACTCTGGGTTAAAGTCAACCTGCTCTGGTGGTCCCGTTTTTTTCCCTTATATTTTTCATTAGTCTTGTCTCTGATAATGTCAACACCTTCAGAGATTGAACTCACTTAAAGTCAACTCCAAATGGCCAATGCTGGCCGACTGACAGCCAAAAACTATGAAGACAAAGAAAAAAAAATCGGACAGAGAGACAGACACGGCTAATCAAAGATTTAGGTTCAAACACACTAGAGCCTGAGGGCCTGTCACTGTATTAAGAGGATGATTGGCTCTATTCACCTGTCTTGCGTTGGCAAAGATTACACAAACACACACCCACACTTGCACTTCTGGCCCGTGGATGGTCAGTGATTGGCCATTGCACCTGATTTTTTCGGCCACATCTCTAGATCATGTAAAAATACCCAGATAACCACCCAGGAGAAGACTGAAATGCGTTTAAAGACCTTAACCGTATATCACTGCGATAGAAAGGCTTAAGAATAACAACCATGTTCGTTCCTATAATTTGTAAGCTAAACAGGTGGTCGGCATCCGACCAGACAGCTGAGTGAAAGATCCCAGGATGACTTTACATCGTGGTCGGCAACAAGTGGACTGAAAGTGAAAACATAAAACGAGGGACAGGATGGAATACCACAGCTAATCAAAGATTTAGTTTCAAACGGGAACTCCTCGAGCGATCGTGGGCCAAGCGATGATCGGATCATGTATGACGGGCGCATTTGAATGACTACTTAGCATGAGGGCAGGATGGACGAGGTATAACACATAACACTGCACGTGTTCAGACTAGGCTACATCATGCACTGTTGGCCTACAGACACAAGCCTTGGCAACCGTGGCAGGCCATAGCAACAAATGGGAGAACGCAGTTTTTATTGCTGGGACTACGAGTGGAAATTATACTCATCGCAGATTCCACTGTAATTTCATAATATCAATTTTTTAAATTTCTTCTTGATACTACTGTGCCATTTTTAACTCTTCTTGTACCTGTAAGAGTTTATCATAAATATGTTAACTTGACACTCTCATACTTAAGAATGCCCTGGAATTTAATTTTACACATGTCATGAAAGGACATTTACTAACATTTTTCGGGATTTTGTGACCCCCAAGTTCTGAGTCAAAGTCTTGGACTCGAGCTGCCCATGGCTCCACCACAGCACACCTCAGGGTCTCATCAATCACTTGGTTCATGTATCTGGTAGACAGGACAAAGGGAAAAAAACAAAACAGAAAAATCAGATGCTCATTCATCAAATCAACACTACATTATCTTTTGTACTGAACAGTTTGAAAGAATGTACAGACATTCAGATAACTGATTAACACAGCACTAACATGATTGAAATCAAAGTGACTTATCATTTACTTGAGCATACGTTGTTTTTTTTTTTGTTTTTTTGTATTTTAAAATATATACAAATCAGTCATTGGTACTCCCGCCTATAAGTTTATTCACGTTTAAAGATTTTCATGTTTCTAAAATGGATATGATGTTTCTGACTCCACTAGATAAAAGTCTGAAAAAAACAACAACAAAAAAATACCATGAAAAACACCCCCCACTCAAACTCAAAATAGCCATTTCAGAACAAGAAATATCTATACTGATAGGAGGTATATGCAGTGTGATACCTCTCCTGCTAAATCATTGAGTATATTTTGTAGATACCTAGGTTTCAACAGGACAACTAAACTTTATTATATGAGCAGCAGCTTAGATAACAAGGCCAAACCAGTCAGTAAAAAAATTCTGGCTCCAAGTATAAGTACAATGAAAAGTGTTGATATTATTGCAAAATACGACTCAACTCACCTCAACTGTCCAAAGTTTCCATCATTGACCACTCCACTATCTCCTAGCACTCTGACCAGCTCTTTGTGTAGTTTGTCCTGAACAGCTTTGTGGGTGGCCAGAAAATAGATGCCCCATGTCAACACTGAAATGATAAGATAAATTTGCTTTGTTTTCAAAATAAAATTCCTCCACTGTTTTCGAGACAAAGTATAGCCTACACTCACACTCACCTGCGTGTAGACTTATAGAACATAAATGGCATCAAATCAGAGCAAAGCTACAGCAGATTCTAGAAAACTGCTGCAACTTGATATGGTAACACTGCTGGCATGAATGAATTTCTCAGTATACTTTTGCACATCCAAATGTCTATTTCTTCCAGAACATCTCAACAAATAATAAACTGGGGGCACAGGGTCATCTCAAATTCTGTTAAGTAAAGAATATTATATACAGGTCTCTTGATATAGAGTGATGTTGTTTTAATAATTTCATCCACATTCTTGATACACAAATTAATTCTCTATTTCGTATGCTCTCCTACATTTCCTGCCTAGGTGTAACAAAATGAAACGCATTAC
This sequence comes from Peronia verruculata, assembly GCA_038406235.1. Lineage (NCBI taxonomy): Eukaryota > Metazoa > Mollusca > Gastropoda > Systellommatophora > Onchidiidae > Peronia > Peronia verruculata. Next base: position 13,189 of record JBCAUA010830374.1, read on the forward strand.
CATAAACCAGAAATGAAGTGGGAAAAGATAATCAGTGCTCTGGACATTATGTATCTAAGAAATCCATGATTTAATTTAATGCACTATACAACAGCTTCTGCTGTTTGGGACTGAGCCTGGTTTGATTCAAATGAAGTTTGTTTTGCGCCAGCTTGTGAAACTGGGAAATCAAACTGACTGCAGACTTTTTAAACAGAAGAGAACGTGAAACATGACAAATCTGCTAATTAAGTCAAATTAAAATGCTGATATATTATTTCATCACAATGCTAACTTCATGATATGCACAGCATGGTCTGGTGTAAGACTTACCAAAAACCAATGAAAAATATGTCAATTAGCAGTTTTATATTGAACCACAAAGATGTAAGGATTATAAATATTATGTAAATATATCTAAATATTATATGTATATCTTCCAATGACAAGTCCAAAATGTTCAGATTTTCATTCCCCCTCTTTCTTAAATAAAATTCACCCTGTTGTGTTTGTCCTTTTATGACCATGCAGCCAAAAAAAAAAAAAAAGTTAAACATAACGGACAAACAGTGAAAGCACAAAGAGAGATCATTTTGCAGATTATCTGCTCCTCCCAAAAGAGGCATTCATGTCAGGGGAGATCATTTTGACCAGCCATACTATTTCCCTGTGCCATACAAAAGAGAAGGTCTAGGTGCTTAGCAAACAGTGTAAAAAGGAAAAAATCCCTTTACTTTTTGCCTTTCGAAAGACCGATCGCTAAAAAATTAGATAAAATTATGACATATAGAAGAAAAATATTCTCTCTCCATCATCATTTTAAAAAAATCTTGCATAGTATATGCTTCAAGCAAAGGCCACAAGAGTGATTTTTTTTTCTTTTGCACAGCTTGTTCAATCCCTCTTTTGTATAGTAAAGGGAAGTAATTGGACTGAGCACAAAGATCTCCCATTCCATCAACTAATTAGGTATTTTAAGCAAAATCACATGACCTAGGGAACATCGCTCACATGTGGCTTTGTTTACTTGCTCTGTGCATGGCAGACAAATCT
>JBCAUA010830384.1:0-14219 GCA_038406235.1 Peronia verruculata
AACAAAGACAAACAAACAAAAAGTAAGTAGAAGAAAAGAAATTATACATTTACATATCTATATGAAATGATTTAGGAGATGCGAAATCACACATGGGAGAATACACTGGGATTCACATATATGTATTTGAATAGCTGAAACCCATGACCATGACCTTTTAGAAAGATTGTCTATAGCACCTAAGCAAAATTTCAAAAGTGAACCCTCACTGCTCCATGATATTGGCATAAATCGTCTTGTCTTGTCTTTTGATGAGACAAGGCAAGACAAATGGCATAAATCATTTTAGCACCTCCGAAACAGTGAGAAAAAAACTTGATGTAGCGTAATTCATTTAGCATTCTGATTCTGTTGAATTAATACATAATTCTGGTGCCACATCATTTTTTAAAGGAAATTACAGCGTTCTCCACCTGAGAACCCACTGCAGGCAGACCTGCCTCTACAATGAAAGATAATTTTTTTCTATAATTTACCCCTTAAGAACCCGCTCTCAAACAAAAAATTTGCCTAACAGCCCCGTGTTGGACAAGACACGAGAGTACCCACGGTGTCATTTCATGTCCGAATGTCCACTTGAGAGAACTGTAATGCTAGGTGCACAGTAAAATGGGGATGGAAGCAACAGCTGGACAAAGGAACGGAAGTCATGGTGACATATCTGCATAATTAGGCAGTGACTAGCCCATGACCTTTTCTGTGTCTGCCACCATATCAGAACAGTGGCCATGATTGGCTCTGCGAATAAGGAGGAGTAAGTTAGACCCATTGCTTCCATATCGGTCAGTCAGGCTAACTTTCAACATCTGAATCACACAAGGAATTATCAGCTGGGGAACATGGCAGCATCATGTTCTCATTCAACAATGATACTGTTATTTGGAAACTTACTCAACCTTTGAATGCTGGGCATTAATGGTGAAATCCTACAACAAGGTCAGAAATTGCTAGATCTAATTACAACATTGACACATAAGATGAAAAGCAGTTATTATTCACAAAGATAAAATCTTAAATTAACAGTAACACTTAATTAATCATAGAGGTGAAGGCAGTCTGTGGTCAGATGGGTTGCGTAACCTTTCTATCCACCTCAAAACCTGTTCACGTAAGATTCCACCTTTTTTTGTCTCCCGGTGACCGATCTCTTAGGCAGAGACTACTAGTGTATCTGATAGCTCTTGTGCTCAGAAATGCCATGAGACATTAACTGAATTTTGGCATAAGTCTGACCTGTCATTATATCAAATATCATAGTGCAGCAAATGACTTACAGATAAAAATAAATTCTGTCATGGAAGCTGCGTAAGTAAATAACGGCAAAAGCTAACAAAAATCCTTTGGTGATTGTAAAGATTTAGTACAAAGCATACGACAGACAGATTAAAAAATTCTGAAGATCACCTTTCACCCAAAGCAAAAAACAAGTGGAACTCTAAAATGCAAAAAAATATTTGTAAAAAATACCACGACCTATAATTATACATGTATATATTCAAAAACAATATCCATACTTAAGACATGACAATAGAAATGAATGAAAAATACACAGCATTGTAAATGGACGCAAAGTAGATATCAGTGACTGCAATAATGAACACATTTCATTTTGTCACTAGCATTTTGTTTTCAAAATTTTCATTGAAAGTCTGAATTTTTAATACGTAATCTCCAGCCAGATCTCATGTAAGTATATATTTATTTACTTACAGTCCAGTCTGGTTAAGGATAACCTTCAGGACAAAACAAAATGTTGACCTCAAACAAGGCTGACTTAAACCAGTGCAATACAAAGTTATAACAGGAAAAAACAAGAGGACTGCAAAGTGGGACTGACTCTGGGTAAGAATTACTTTAAACAAGTTCACTTAAGGCTGTAATTATGTAACTAATTAATGAATGAATTAGTTAGTTAATTAACAAGTTCGTTCTCAACCTCTGCTGCTGGAGGAAAAAGTGTGATCTGGAAATTTTATATTTTGTTAAAATGACGATTATATTTTGTTAAAATGACGATTATATTTTGTTAATATTTTTTTAACAGGAATAGTAAAACAAAGGAGGCAGATACACTCTGGATAAACTACACAACATATGAAATTACATGTAATATAAATGCAAAAGATTCCAACAAACAACAAACAGAGGTACATGAATACCGACAGTGGAATTGTTTTAACAATAAAGTTTGCAATTCAAACAACTTTTCAATCCTTCCTCCCCTTCCAACCCTCAACCTCAAACTATTTGCATGTTGAGTTCAACCAAGTCACTTGTTCCTAGAATTTACAGTAATACATAAATTTCTATGCTCAGTCTGTCCATATGAATAGAATGATTGTCTGTTTGTTTGTTGTTTGTCTCCATTGTCGAAGATGACCACTGCATCATTCTAGATAGAGCTGACTTGGTAGCCGTGCATTTTTTGGCATATTTTGCCGCATTTTTTTTTGCATTTTATGGCTCTGGAAATGGCATTTTTCTCGGATCCCAGTAATACTTGCATAAAATAAAAACCTATAAAACTGATCAAAGAAAACTGCACAGGCCTTTTATATATAGGCTATGACATAATGCAAAGCAATACTTGAATAAGTAGTAAATGTATGAAACAGTAACTGAGTATGTGAAGGGTTGGAGAATCTTTGTTCAAATCTAATAATGTAGGCGCACATACAGCAAGTGAAATTTTATGAAAATTTCCCTCAGCAGCACCAAGGTAAAATGGTATTTCGGTAAAAGAGAAGTTGAGATTCTAAAGAAACTGTTTAATTCATAAAAACAAAATAAAGCTGGCCAAAACTGACCACCAGTAAGTCATTTCTGCATAAGTCTGTGCAGTCCAGAGTGATACTTGTTAGCTGGGAATGGCTTCAAAAGTCTGAAAACTAAGTAGATGGTTTAGTTGAGAGTACAACAGTGGAGCACACAAATTAAAAGCAAATGATCCTATAATAAGAATATGGGAAATCAACTCAGCACCAGGACAAACTATCAGTTTGTTCAAACAGATCTTTTCAGTCTTAAAAGGTTAAGCACACTTATTCTCTCTCAGGGTTCACACTTCCTGGATGCCTTAAAATTCAAGGACTTCTCAAGGACTTTTCAAGGACTTTACGACTGTTTTTAAAGACTTCATGAAGCCAAATATCTTCAAACGCGTATAGATGTTTATGCGTGTGTAGTAATTTAAATAATAATATTTGCTGAACAGACTTATGCGTAGGCTGATACATGAACAACAGATGATATTGCTGCATTGCAGATCACACGCTGGATCTGTACTCTTACTGATGCTGAAACTCAATCTGCACAACACACAAGTACATGTAATTAACAGGTTAGATGGGAGTCAGTCTGTGTGTAGAACCAAACCCATTCAGCTATCTGAATGAATAATTGTAAAAAATAAATAAAGCTCCTTTCTGGCATCTTACAATTAGGTATTTTTTTCAAAATCACATGACCTAGGAAACATTGCTCACATGTGGCTTTGTTTATATGATGGGACAAGTTTGAGAGCTCATCATTCGTCCAGATTTGTCTGCCATGCGCAGAGCAAGTAAACAAAGCCACATGTGAGCGATGTTCACTAGGTCATGTAATTTTGAAAAAAATACCTAATTATTCTTTCATTGATGAATGTAACTGAAAATTCAAGTTGGGATGTAAATTTTCATTTAAAAGGCATGAAACTGTGCATAGTTATTCATTTTTATCATTACTTTCTTTTCTAATGTGTGTATAACTGTATGGGTACAGTAGTGTGTTGCAGCATGTGCACTGGGTATACAGTTTAAATACATGTACATCCGTACTGTCACAATCTCTATAAATTAAGAATGACTGTAGTCTGACATGAACAAATCTACATGAGAAAACTAACTCTGGAAACAGCATCTGTCCAAATCTAACTTGTCTTTTTGTTAATTAATACTTCGGGTAAGAAGTTCTGGTAAACTCTTTTTAAAATGCTGCTGGCATCTACTCTTTTACAATTCATAAATTTCACTACAACTAGATCTAGACCTAATTCATTTTGTTACTTGCTCACCTGCATCAAACTACCTTTTGTGGGTGTGTGTAGATCTAGATTTAGGTCTACAGGTACACAGCAAAAAGTTCATGTAATACTAATACTAATAAGTAGATATAACAATCTAGATCTACGTTAGGTTAAGAACATTACAAGATGACCGGATTATGGCGCAACCTTATTATTTCTATACATGAAAGCTCTCTTAGATTTACTTGATCTAGATCTATTTTTTTTTCTCTTACTAGATCTACAATAGATCTAGACCGAGATCTTCATCCCCATAGATCTCCGCTTAATGCTGAGCCGGAGATGTCGACGATATCTCAGTCAGTAAGCCTACTGATTAGATCTAGATCATTTTCTCTTTCTGTTCGTATAGCTACTCATGACGGGATTGTCAAGTCATAGCCTTTTACAGTTAACAAATAGCATACGACCGCTGGACTCAATGGTGGGTCTAGATCTTTGTCTTCGAGTGTGTAAACGTGATTCAAGATCCCAACACAAGTCGACGTTGCCGTTGCCCATTTGTATCTTTCCTCCAGGCTCTTTGTTCCCGAATGTATCGAAACATCGGCAGCCAGCAAGACGTTTCTGATCACCAAAAAGTTCATTTTGGTCCGCCAAAATTTGATCTAATTCCCCACGATATCCGTCAGAATTCCGACTAAAACTGGTGCCGTCGAATCACAATGGACCTGCAGGCCTAGACTAGGCTAGATCCGCAGTGAATGAAACATAAGAAAAATGATCCACATCCGGGCATCCTTGATTGGAAACGAAGGTACAGCAAATGTAAAATACGGAGTGACTGTCGGACGCATCTGGAGGGCAGAAAAATGAACAAAAAAAAAAAAAAAAAAGCCCTGTCCTAACAATCGGTCATTAAACGACATTGACCAGCCGTGCAAAAATATAAGGACTTTTCAAGGACTTTGGCAACAATTTCAGAATTCAAGGACTTTTCAATTCCTTAATTTTTTTTTCTCAAAATTCAAGCACTTTCAAGGACTGTATGAACCCTGCTCTCTGCATCACCACAAGTGCCTGGCCTGAAAGCCATATAGAGCATTGCTCCAGATGAACGTATTGCCACATTTTGCATCCTGTACAAAATCTAATATCTCATTTAAAGATGAACAGCAATAGAAAAAAAAAACCAATAATAATAAAAATCAGTACCTATATAATGTCACACCCGATGGTGTGCCATTTTGCTTCATCAAAATGGAAACTTCTGTCATGGAAGAATTGGACTAATGCACAAAACTTATAACAAGACCAAATGACTTCACAATGTTTGTACCATACAGCATTCATTAAGTCTGCAGTGATAATGGTGAAAGTGGAATAAGGGCATGTCTTTATTAAACTAAGCAGGAATGAATGCTTGACTACCAATAATACCATACAGCGTAACTGAGAAACTGAGTGATTATCTTAAAGAAAACCCATCACTCTTCACTTCTTCACACTACGACACTGGTGCCATCCGCATCCAGCCACGCCATAACCATCTGTAACACTCCAGTCAGGGCACACAGAAGAGCTGCAAACACATCCAGTGCAAAACCCCAACTCAGACGGGACAAGTCATCAATAAGATCCATGATGCTCGTCATCAAGTGCGCATCTGCGTTGTTCAGAAAAGGCGTGGCAGATTTCATGGGTGATAAGAAGAGTGATGTGTAGTTGTGTGCAAAAACAACATCTCCAATCAAAATGATTATCCCTGAAAAGGACAGCAAAGAGAGCAAAATCAAAAAATGTCCGCAAGGCTTCAGCACAAATAAAATTTCCCCTGTAAAAAAATTAATAACACTGATCCAAATGCAAGATATGACATGATTCCCATGAACATTTCTGCTGAACAACAGGACTCAAATGAAAAACCACTTGTCTGTAAACACCATAAACACTGAACATGTGTTTCCAAGAGTCATTCTGAATCTATTATTGCCTGTTTGGAATCATTTCTGACTGACTTTCTATGATTCCAAAATGTCATTTGGAAGCATTTTCTGACCATCAGCTAGAATACTCATAACAGGGTGCCACTTACAGTCAATGAGCTACAAGTAAATTTGAGTCGGACTTTTAAGCATTCTTGTAGCCTGATAGTTGTAAGCAGACAGACCTGCTACAAGCATTGAGAATTTCCCCACTTAATACCATTCAGAGACCAAGATGAGCATCTCGTAGTTGGTCATAAATGTTAAAAGGGTTGAAAAAAATATGTAGATCAGGGCAATCCCTGGATACTTCTAGGATAAAAGAGAACAGAGAACAGCCTTGAGAGGCTTGAGATCTTTACCTCCTGTAACACAAAGGCCCAAAATGATTCTAGGAAACCAGTGAAGTCTTTCCCCTTTGCTTGGTCGGACTGTATGAAGAATTAACAGTGCAGCTCCCATCACTTCAATCAGCAGACCAATAATGGACAGTGCTTGAGTTGCCTTCAGCCAATCTGGGGAATAAAAGGGAATGAAAGAAATGCTGAAATATGTAAATGATATATATTTTTTTTCTTTTTTTCTCCTAGAAGATAGAAAAAATAAGAAGCTGAGATGGTACATGAAACAAAATCTACTGGATTTGTCAAAACTGTACTACATGCTCTTACTCTGTTAGAAAAGGAGTGCAACTCATTTGACACTGACTGCCCTAATACTGACTGTTAATGGTATGCACCTGTGGGTGTCACGTATTTCATAATTACAATCTGTGTTATTTCTTGTTTACAAATTCACCAATAAAATTCCACTATTTTCAAATGAGACACAACACGGTGAAATCAGGCGCTCGTCAAAATGAGCCATCTGGAGAAATCACTTGTTTTTTAAGAGTAAATGAATTTTTAAAGCAATTTTTTTTTTCTCCACCAAACCTTTCTAAATCAATCTAAAAATGCATTTCAGAGTTCAATTTATTGAAATAGATTGAGTTAAAGCCACAGAATTGTAAGTTAGTGGCATGTTCTAACAAGGATTAATAAGGATTTACAAAAGTGATCAGCTCTTTTCTCAGTAAATTTAGCTGCAGCAACAGGTCACTCCCCATTGTCTCCAATTGCCAATATCTCAGCTTCTACTGAAGTTAGCAAGGTCATTTTTTCACACACCTCAAGTGAAATGAATAAGTTTTACACTCCATATGCTAAAAATTTGACGAGCGCCTGATTTCATCGTGAGTCTCAAATGTCAGATGAGTTTCCTCATGATTTCATCAGTGTTAAATGAGACTACACTTGTTTGACGTGTGAGGACATATATGATTTCTCTCTACATATAAGTAATAAATCACACGTATTTGTCTCTGTAGGCTAGCAGCTTAGATACTTACACTCTCATGGATAGAGATTAAGTTTGGTTCTCAAATTACAAGAACTGCCCACAACAGCTGGGTTTTGACAGAGAAACATCTACAAAAGACTGTTATACTTGGTGCAATTACATAATTACAGTTTATGCTGCCATTTTACTATTTTTTTTTTTTTTTCAGTGCATCAAACTGATGGTATCTCTTAGTATTGCTAAATGGATTCATTATTCTGCACTTGTTTCAGAAAAAATGCTTGTACGGCATACTATGGCTTACCTGGGGCTTCCAAACTTTCTGGAAGAGACGTAGCTGCACTGATCTGGGTGTCTGTCCCCAGTCTGAAACAGAACGAATGTGCATCTTCTTGTCCTGGGCTTGGGCCTGGGACAGCCACATAAATACAGTATTTCCAGACACCAAAGTGATAACTTCCGTGAACCATGCTTGATGCTGGAACATAATGATAAAGTGGATAATTGTCTTTTTTTTCTAACAGAACCACAAAACAGAAAATTTGCATGAGTGTCTTATATGACAATGACTTGACTCAGGGGTTTTGACAACAACAACAACAAAAAATATATAATATAATGTCATCTTAGGTCATCTGAATGTCTTTCAACCCTCAGGGGAAGAAGGAGTGGGGTGGTGGTTATCTCGCAAATGATATAAAATGTGAATACCAGTAGTTACATATATATTTTTTTTTGCCAAAATTTGTTTTTTTTTTCCTTGTAAAGCTTTCAACTGGCAACATGATCCAGAGAAGACCAAAGGAAAAGGGGAATATGGGCTTCATTTTTGTGGGATTAAAATTAACACTTTACTGTTTGCTGAGGATCAAACAAGCAATGTGAATCATGCCCAATCACTGAAAGCACAGATGTATCTACTTAGGTGCAGTCTTTGGTCTTGATATGACATTGAGAAGAGCGGGCATTCCCGGAGACAGCTTGAGGCTCTCACACAGGACAGAAGGGAGTGGAAATCTCTGGTTCGTGGTCTATACCCGACAGGGTGACAGACAATGATGATTGGTCTTGATGCTCTTGAATAACTAGTGCCACAAAAGTTTCAAAATCCCAAGTATTGCTACATGCATGACATGGCCTAAGGATATTGTGAAAAATATTTAAGTCTTCCAAACTATAACTATAGTCTATAACTCTAGTCCTAATCTCCATATATATTTATAACTGAAGGAATTTGCGAGAAATAAAGATGTATCTTTATGTATCTTTAAAAAGTGTCATAACAAAAACAACTCCAACCCTAAATTAAAAGTTGCAACAATAACTGCCAGGATGCCAAGGTTTCAATGATGTCATTCTTAGTCATGTTTAAGTACTGACATGTCTGCTATAAGATAATTTGATAAGATTGCCACTTGACTCTGCCTTGTTCTTCTTATGCTGTGATTTATATTTTTGTCTTTTGTAATGTGAATGTGTCCTATACAATTATATAAATACTAAATAGGAACCCATGGTCTTTGTGGGAGATTTTTTAAAATGAGCCCTGTAAGGTAAGCGTGCGCATTTCAATGTTTATATTTTGGTTGATGAAACTGCACGTTACTCAAAGAAAAAGTGTTTTTGAACCTGTCATACTACTGAACGTACAATTCGGATCAAGGCATCCTCACGGGTTTATTATTCAATTATTATCACAATTATTCAATTATTTTTAGAATAACGTAAAAAGTAATAGATCTACCTTTTTTTCGGGTTTATGTACATAGAAACCCAGATCCATATGAAAGGTTTCGGGGCAAAATGAGACATAACCAAAATCACTGGTTAGAGAAAAATGACAAATTGTTCTGCAGTAGTTATTAATTTATCATTAAGATTTAGAATTTTCTGAAGGCTCACAGGAAGGATAAGTTGCGTTTGGTGAAAAGGAAAGTCATTACCATACAGGACTATCACCATTCCCAGGATTGAGGGATATAATTAAAAATTTTTAAAAATGGCTTTTGTCACGTTTTGCCCTGAAACCCTTCATATGCAACAATGTTGTGTGTCAAGTTTGGGATGGATCCATTCAGCAGTTTTCAAGTGCATAAGCCTTTGTGGGTTTTCTTGCAATTTTATAATATAGATTGTGGAATTTCCTTTTGAAGGTGAATCTCATCTTATCATATCTTAGTAAAGTGGAAGAAAATTCCAGTGCTGATGGACAAATACTCCACAAGGTCAGTCCTTTTACAATTCAACATACGATCACCATAACTCACTTTCATCCAGAGAAACATTCATGTGTAGGGCAACTGCTCGTGATACTTCTCCAACATCTATGGATGAATAGTAGGAAGTAGCCATACATACGATGTGTAGGATTATGGCCAGGCACACAGCACACGAACTGATGATACTAACTGTTGAAGCCATCTTGGTCTCTGAATGGCACTTCAGTGAGGAAGCTTGCAACTCGACACCACTGACCTGTGAGAGTAATAGCATTAAAAAAAAACAATTTGTTAAAATTTTCAATGATTTTACTCAGAAGAGCTGAGATAATTGGAACAATTTACATGCATTATTTACGTGAAGCATCTTGGTTTTGCTGCGACAGATACAGGTGACACTGCTATTTGCAGGCCGGTCTCCCCACCATCTGAAAGCAGGGAAATTGAGAAATTTCTAGCAAACTAAAATTGGTGTGACGACTCCGACATCACAGACATCATCAAATCAGATAGACAGCTGAAGAAGAGAAAAGAGAGGTGACAGACTGATAAATTAGTTGCTTCTACATATGTATAACATTTCTTGAAAATGTTAGTTACAGAGCTATAAGATGTACACTGAAGCATGCCATTTATTTTCAAACCTGCCTGAGAGAATGTCAGTCTTCATAAAAATATTCTCTGCTTGATATCATTTAAATTGATTTAACTATATGTTTTCAGATTCGAGAATGAATAGGGCCTACTATCAATAAGACAATCTTGTTCTTGTTGCAGCATACAGTGGTGGTGGGAGATAACTTTCAAAAGAGAATGTACATGTAACATGTACTATATACATACTGGTATTCTCTATACATACTGGGTACGACGATAATACATATTGTTTGTATCCTATGAATGGACAGCACTACATATGAGCCATCGAAGTGCAGTACTTATATAGTCGTCTCCACTTAAGAACCCGCCGCTTAAGAGCCCCATCTGCCTTAGAAGAACCCATCTCTGCTGCAAAATGGAATTTTTTTTGCTACTATTCAACCAAGAACCGCTTACCCCTCTCCCACCCCTACCCTCAAAATCTACCTAAGAGCCCAATGTTGGACTAAAACATGCATATACTTATGGTGTAATTTCACATCATATGTCCCCTTGAGAAAAACGCTGTGCTAGATGTGCAATAAAATGGGGACGGGGGTGAGGGGTACAGGTAGACAAAGGAGTGGAAGTGATGGTTGATATATGACTGCATAATTAGGCCACAATGTGGACTAACACATGAGCATTTATTTTATCAACATGTGGGACAGCATTATGTGGATAAGGAGTAAGTTTGGCCTCCTGACTGGTCAGTTGCTTTCCTACTTTGGTCAGTCTGGCTAATTCTAAATACTTGGGTCACTCATGCGATTATCTATAGGGTAACACAGTAATATCATGTCTTCAATCAGCAATCGAAAACTCACATTAAGAAGGCTCAGCACTATTGATGAAATTATACGCTAAGATTAAGAAGAAAGGTCAGGAATTGTTAGATCTAATTACAACACACATACAGGGAAGAACTACTGTACTTATTAGCATAGTAAAATGGTAACACTACTAGCAGTAACGATCAAATAATTCACAGCAGAAAAGATAATCTATGGTCAGATGGGTTGCGTAACCTTTCAATCTGCCTAAGAGTCTGTCCACCTAACAACCGCTTGTTTTGTCTCCTGAGTACCAAGTTCTTGGGCAAAGACCACTGTAGTAATACTCCACCAAGTTTGCACACATGATCTTATTGCAATTCATAGAACAGTTTACTAACAATATTTTTCTTCATCAAGTTATTTCAAAATTTATGAATCTGAAATAATGTTTTGTTAGATCTAAGGGGAAATGCATTTGGAACTATAATAGTCTAAACAATGTACTGCAGACCACTGAGAATTTTCCATGAAGGCAGAACAGGAAATCCAAAATTCACCTAAGTAAATGATAATTAAATGACTAGGACTCTAAGAGAAAACGTTTGTCATTGTTGACCAATATACTTTCCAGTACCGCATATAGAGTCACCCACCTCCCCAAACCCACGGCTTTCATTTATGATTGCCAAATCATATGATCCGCTATTATTAGACAAGAATGTGGTACATTAGGAAGAGCTAATCCACATGTGATCGTAACAGTCAGAACCCCTTTGTGATCTTCCAGTCGTCCCTCTCCAACTGACCAAATTTTTAACTCGAGGGCTGAGAACTAGATCTAGATCTCTATGGTTACAGTTTTTATAAGCTTTTCAACCTCCTGGCGTGATGGTGAGCCTATCTCTGCTGTTATCGTCTTCGTTCTTCTTAAGCCTCTCAATCCTAAGAAAAAGGATTAGGCCTATCTCCGCTTTTAGAAGTTGCCAATTTTTGCTGAGAAACTTTCTCGGTAGATATTTTGAATTTGAAACTTGAAATTTTGGTCTTTAATGTGCGTAACGTACACATGGGACCTCAAAAACATATTCAGCCTTATCTGGGAAGGCTAGATGTCAGGTTTCCCGATCCACAGGAAACAAGGGGACCGTTGAGTCACTCAAAAAATGCAGGTTTTTGATCTTCATGCCCTGTCATTGCATTTGCTCCGTAACTAACAGAGGAGATAGCACATTTGTTATCCACTCGGGCTTTGGATTGACGCAATGAAAGTGTAAATCGGAACCCCTTCTGAAATTTTGTGTGTCGGGCGAAAAGGAACGGCTAGAACTCTAGATCTAGAGTCCAGGCCTAGATCTAGAGATTCTAGACCGAGGGCTACTCACCACTGAGTGAACGAAGTAGGCTAACCGGGAGATCCCGTCGACGTAGATCTATGTAAGCAAAATAAGCTGGAGCTCTAAACTCTGATCCACAGTGGATCTGCGGTCTTTAGCGGACAAGTAATCTGTACCTCACTAGATTTACTAGAGTCTAGATCTACATCCTGCTCAGCGAAGAAACAGGGATTGGCCCGGCCGAGATTGTTGTTCTAGGATCTAGGTATCTAGCACTAGGCCTAGCCTAAGAAAAGTTGTTATAATAATTGAGGTCAGGAGTTCTTTCAAAACTAGGACTACAGTACTCGCTACCCAAGAATATCATGATTCAAAATTAACTAAAAACTAAGTAAACTATAGTCGTGTAGGGACCGTTAGAAACGTGGCTTTTTTTTTTTAACTAAACCGGTGTGCATCAAATTGTATATAAGATGACCATGGATGGAGTTATGATAAGTAGGCCATGCTGTATTGGGCAGCATCTCAATAAATATAAAAAGACTGACCAATGAAAAAAAAACAAAAAAACTAAGCCCTAGGGAGATTAGATCTAGATCTAGGTAAAACAATTAGACTCTAGATAAATTTACATCCTTTGAACCACACCTACTATCAAAATGTCGGTAAATATCTTTAGAATTCTGTATTTTCGTCTCGTCATCTGTAGGCCTACCCATTTTATTTTGGCTACTCCTATTCGCAGTTGTACTGCAAATAGGAAATCCGCGGTGGAGCCCCTTCTCGTAGTGTTAGACTACTGCAGTGGTAATGGTAGTAAATAGGATTGGAGCGCTTCCCTTCCCATTCTCCCACATTAAATTTGTATTTACAGATTATTTGACTTTGATTTACACATGATATTCATGATTAACACGAGGTTTATTCATGTCCTTATTGGAAAACTGCTTTCTATCTGAACGTTTTATAAAGCCTCACACTTATTGTAGTCTTCATTTATTATTATTATGATTTTTTTCAACGACTGAAAATGATTAGTTAATATTTTTTTTTAATTAATAATACAGACTCTGGGATTGTAAACCCAACATATTAACCGACTCAGCCATGGGATTTTAAAACATTATAATTATAGTGTAATAAAGATCTATGTGTAAACATGTAGTTTTGAATGTAAGTTCTAGGCACTTATTTTATTTCCCTGTCCTCATACAAAATACCTTTCCATCTTTCCGCCTCTCTCATTTCTGTCAGCACGTTCTCCAGTAACAATGCCTGTATTATTACATGTATTATTACTATTATTTGTGCCGAGATGAAAACAAAATATGTTGTTGTTTTTTTTTCAAAAAGTGCGATTTTGATTATTATTTTTATCTGTTTAAGATGAACGTCCTGGCTTTTAACAAAACAATAGTAATATCAATAATAATAATAAAACAAGTGGTAGACAATGGATGTAAATTTCACTCTTTGGTGATATTAAGTACATGTATAGGTCTACATTTTTACAGTGTTTGACCGAATACAGGCAATGGATGCACAAAACACTTGAATATTAAATATGGGAACAGAAAACCAGGAAAGAAAAAAAAAAAAAAGGTTACAAATGACGTGAAAAGAGGGCTATCAACATTTAGTGCCATTTTCTGTAGAAGAGACTGGAACCTACCCTCAAACCCAAAAGAGCATTTCCGGTTAATACTGCGAATAGGAGCTCCGCCGCGGACTCCCTATTCGCAGTAGTACTACAGATAGGAGCTCCGCCGCGGACTCCCTATTCGCAGTAGTACTACAGATAGGAGCTCCGCCGCGGACTCCCTATTCGCAGTAGTACTACAGATAGGAGCTCCGCCGCGGACTCCCTATTCGCAGTAGTACTACAGATAGGAGCTCCGCCGCGGACTCCCTATTCGCAG